>CM030362.1:269802880-269826499 GCA_017893485.1 Hemerocallis citrina
TTTGGGAAAACCTAATATTTATTGGTAGGTATTATTTATGAATTTCCTGGATTTTTCTGATATTTATTTGGCATATTTGTAAATATTACAAAAGAGGAGTTTTTGTACAAAATTACCACTTGGAGTAAAAACTCCAGAATTTCGGTTTTCTAGGCTGAGCATGATTGCTAGCCAACTCAGAGGTAAAGAGTGTACATTTTGTTCAAATAGATTTGGTTTATTTTACAAATTTGTAAAAAAAGGTCTTTTCGCAAAATTGCCACTTAAAGGCAAAAATTACAAAACTTATTTTTCTGGGTTTGAAACCAGTGCCGACCAGATCTGGGTATTTGCTTCTGATTTTAAACCTCAATTAAGTAGTTAATCTAAATTTCAAGTATAAGGATTTATATATGTAAAGATATATTCAAAAGGGATATTTTGCAAAACCTACTCAAAACCCTAATACCTAATTTCCGGCCTAATATAAGAGAGGTGCATCCTTCTCTTTGCTGCACTAAACAAAGGATTTTCTTTATTATTGATTTCTTGGAGTTTCGAAGTGAGGATCTTGGATTTCTTGCGAAAGGAAGAACTTTTCTTATTCTCTTTGTTGTTTCGGTTGATTCTTCAATAAGGTGAGTGACATATGTTTGTTTTCTTACTATTTTATGCATGTTGTATGTGATGATTTGTCTATTATAAACCATGTAAGAAGATTGTATGATGATATAATGAATTGTTGATGGATGGATGAATAAAGATTGACATGAAAACTATGTTACTGATGAATAAATTTTTTACATAGATGACTTGAGATTGTTAAGAACTTAGTAGAAATTATGGGTATTTACTGTGTATAGACATGTATATGATCTGTTGGATGATTTTGGTGAGTAAAACTTGAGTATTTACATATTGTAATTGCTTATAATCATGGACAAAATAGTATAATTAGTTGTGATTGTGTTTAATCAATTGGTAAGAGAGTTTTGAACCTAAAAGATCAATTCTTGAAGTGAAAAACGGGGGGGGGGGGGGGGGGGGGGGGGGGGGGGGGTTGAGTTTTGGGTCTGAAGGTGTTCAGCCGAATTTGTTTTTTTTGTTGTTGTATTTTCTGAGATTTTCGAATTGGATCTGAGTTGTTTTGATACTGAGATTGATTAGAACAATATACTACCTGTATATGATGTTTTCATGATGTTATACTGATGCTTAAACACACCTATACACACATATATATATTCATCTTACTGTTTTGAAGAATTTGATAAAAATTGCTTTTTTATGATCTTGATGAGATTTTGATATGTTTTATAAACTCCACTATGTTACACAAGTTGTATTTGATCATCTCAGGAATTTTGTTTTACAAATTTATAATTTTACAAAGATTAAATGAAGTATCAGTTGAAATGTGCACGAAATTCTAAGCCGTGAGTTTTCGAATATGACAGTCGACCGCATCATATTTGTACTAAAGATGGCAGTTGACTGTCAATTCTTTATTTTTGGTTTTTTAACTTGACAGTCGACCGTCACTTTTTGAACTAGTTTTGATAGTCGACTGTCAGTTGTTTTGCTGTTTGTTTTCTTGAGTTCTTCTTCGTTTTCTTGAATGATTATCTCTTCAAACTTATGGATTATTGACCTACTGTTTTAAATGATGTTTTTGCTACAGATTACAGTATTTTACAGAGAGTAATATTTTGATTATTATAGAATTTAAATTGTATTTCTATGACTTTATGAAGTGAAATATATACAATTTTCGAAGGTATTGATATTTTATGATTTTCTACGACTTCAAAATATGTTTCTCAGTTATTTAATGGATTTAATATTTTCTTTCAATTCTGGAATTTATGAGTATGTTGAATGAATTTGGATTTTTGCTGATTAAGAAGTTTTCTTGATATAAACGTTTTGATGATGGAACTAAGAGTTTTAATAAAAGATTTTGTGTTGATATTCGATTTTTGAATCTCTAGGAGTTGAGTGGGATTCCTGTAAACCGGCAGTTGAGATTATGTGGATATTGACCAGTTGGGGTCTTGGAGTTGTTTGTGAAATTAAGTCCAGCAGAATACATTAACTCTTGAGAGGGGGAATTTGTGTTTTATTAATAAAAATCAACTGAAGGACAAGCACTAGTGGAGATGTGATGGAACTTGGGAAACATAAGTATATGCTCTCGGGGTCTAGTCCAACGGATGCGTTCCAAGACTGTGTGTTGTTCTGTCTCGAGAGGACATTGGTATGGTCGCGTGTCGAGGGTCTACAATGCATATTCACGGAACATACAGGTACATTAGCGTGTCAAGGGTCGACGAACCTATTCACGGGATGTACTAGTGTATCTGCACGTCGAGAGTCTGCGGGCCTATTCGTGGGGTACACGTTAGGGAGGTGATTATTCTTGGGGGTCAGAGTTATTCTTACATGATGCTTGCGCGTCGAGAGTTGTTAGGCCTATTCGAACAGTATTCTGGATCTTATTTCTATCACCGTAGTAGGATTAGTTACATGATGAGGGATCTAACCCTATAAAATAGATAACGATAAGGGCTTGCACCGAACCTATTTACTATGGATGCATAAAATCCGACAAGTATGCATTAGAGAGTCATCATACTGCATTTGTGTTTTCTTGACTTAGTTTTATGCATGTTTGTTTTCTGTTTTCCTACACTTGACACTTAGTCTAGTTTCACTTGATGTTTTCATGCTTTATTTATGGTTATTTCATATTCCATTCGTTACTACTGTTGATATGTGTTGATTATGACTTTATTATTTATGTTTCACTTATGTTGTATTTTCTTTTGATGTCACTCACACCGTTATGGTTGACCCCGTAGTTTTGGGGGTTAGGATATCTCTAGCCTCATGTTTTATAGGTAGGTACCTATAACTTGGAATTTGGACGCATGTGGTAGAATGATAATGTGACTGATGCAAATAGTAAAAGAATGTGTTGTAAAGGGAAGAAATTATAATTCAAGGTATTTGTTTTCCACTATGTTTTGTAAAGAATCGGTGTAATAAAAGTAGAAATTTTTTCTGTGTTTGGCTATGTTTACTAATTACATTGAGGTAGATGCTGGGAATAGTGCCACGTATTTTTGAGATAATATATTGGAAATTCGGAGCACTACAGTACTAACGAGTATCCTAGTACGTATAAGGATCTGTGGATAGGCATGAAGTTCGCTACTGAGAGACGGTCTATGAGAGAAGCCTGGTTTATCGTTATCGCTGCTACGACCTGGGTTCTTTGGCTAGATAGGAATACTGTTACTTTCATGGGACTAGTAATAGTATTTCTAGTCATTTGATTCACATTATGCATCTTATCTCTTTTTGGACTGCAACTACTGCAACAGGTCATCAAGGGAGGATTGCCAGTATCTTTCAGGTGGAGGAGTACAACGACGAAGAAATCGAGATCGGGCCAACGCTCGACTGAGGGATGAGTATGTTCTGTTTCCTCTATCCTTTTATTACGGCTCGATCCCCACCACCCCAGGGTTTGTTGGGGGGGGGGGGGGGGGGTCCCCCATTCGGGGAGGATCTGTGTTTTTATGTATTATACGACTCTGTACATGGCTCAGTACTCTGAGTTTGTTTTATTAATTCCTTATTAATGAAACATGGTGGCCATACTCCATATTTTCCTCCCCGTAAAAAAAACGAAAAAAAAAAAAAAAAAAACTTGACCCAATCCAGACCGGTTTTTAGTTTGTCAACCCTATTAGTTTGGGCATGATTTAGTATTGGGTTGGTTTTGTTCGAGCAGGGCGAGTAGAATTTACAATTTTTAAAACAGGTTTATTCTTTTCAACATTTAACAAGTTCATTGTTCATATTGCATCATTTCTAACAAATAAAAGAATTTCATTGTACCTTATATTGTAGCCAAATTTATTGCAGTAAATTACATACACAGCTTTGAGAAAATTAATATAAAAAAACTTACTTAGACCTCTAAGATGTAAGTACTTCGTTGATTAATATCGAAAGCGCAACGAACAATTACCTCACTTGGTATTGAACACCATAATTAATATATGTAGATGGATGATGAGGTATATATTCGTATTACAATGCTACATCCAAAACCAATTTCACTATATTTCTTTTCACTACTTTAGGTGGCATACTCCAATAGGTAGGGGAAGATAGATTAGATGGGGGAACTCTCCAATAGGAGTATGCCACCTAAGACAGTGAAGAGAATAGTAGTGAAATTGGTAGTGTGAAATTGGTAGTGGCTTAAGCATTACACATTCGTATTATATGTACTAGTATAATGCACGTGCGATGCACGTGCGATGTATTTTTAAAAATATGTATTATACACATGCATTGCACGTGGGAAAAATGGGGAGGGGAATGAAAAGGACAAAAAAAAATCTACGTATTATACACGTGCGTTGTGTAACGCCCCGCCCCAATACTCAGGACAATTTTAATATTTTTAGAACATAAATTAGATACTATGTAGTACAACTGCCCACCATAGGCTGCCTCTCAAAAAACGGTTAACCAATAAGGTGACTCTTGATCATTGGCTAATTATATTTATACTTAAATTATTTTTGTATACTTCCCATGTGGGACTATTATTCTTAATATCCTTCACAAATCTCTTCACAATTACCGAATCAATCCAAATCCCATTCTATTTAAATCATTTCCCAAATCGGGCCCCACCAATCCTTCCCCTCCACGTCACCGTGAGACAGAACCAAATTCTCAACAACCCAGCACGCATGTGCTGTTCTTTTCCTTCTAAACCGGTGGGCCACCACCTTTTTCCAATATTTTTATACAAACCATCCTATAGAGTATTTCTATAGGACAACCCCCCAAATTATTATATATATATTATTTCAGAAATACGGGGTGTTACACGTTGCACGTGGGAAAAATGAGGAGGGAGAATGAAAAGGACAAAAAAAAATCTACCAACACGTGCGCTGTACGTATTGACGCACACACTAAAAAATAATAAAAAATTATTTATTTGTTTACAACTCCAACTCTCCCATTAATATAGTAGAGATGTAACTCAAGTTTGTCAGGGGCCAGGTTTCGGATGGGTTAAAGGTAATATACCCAAACCCAACCCAATTTTATTTTTAACTAAAAGTTTTAATTTTGAGAAGTAATGGCCCTACCCAAAAAGTTTTGGGCTGGTTCGTACAGGTTCGGGTGGAACCCTATTCAATTGGTGGGCCCAAAGACAACCCATGG
Organism: Hemerocallis citrina; assembly: GCA_017893485.1. Lineage (NCBI taxonomy): Eukaryota > Viridiplantae > Streptophyta > Magnoliopsida > Asparagales > Asphodelaceae > Hemerocallis > Hemerocallis citrina. Next base: position 269,808,119 of record CM030362.1, read on the forward strand.
GGCCCCTTTTACATAATTTTCTCTTGTTGAAATCTTTGAACATCCTAGTCGTTTGTGCAAAACGAACGACCCAGCTGAAAGTTATGTCCGTTTTTTGTTAGGACTCTAACTCAATCTCACTTGTAGGTTTGACTTAGCCTGATCAAACCTTTTCAGAAAAATAATTTGGAGTTTAAATCCTACTCGTATCTGATTAAATATAATTTGGGTTTAAAAAAATGTTACTATACTTTTGATGTCATTTTAGTGTAGAAAGTAAAGTTAACCGTGTAAAGAATTTGGCGCAACGGAGTGGAGCTTTAGGTGATCCAATGAAAAATTGAACAAGTAGGTCAAACCAAGCACACAATGTTTGTCCCGGTTCGACGAACCTAATTCAGGGAAAAAATAAGAAAAATAGTATTCAATTAGAGAAGATTACAAGAGTTACAGATACTCTCACCAAGAACTAGTCTATCTCTCAAGTCTCACTAGAAGATAATATGTTGTTTACCAAGGAGAACTCTCAATGAAATGCGTCCTCTCTCATTGGAGGCTATTACAATATATAGAGAGAGATCTAGTTAAACCGTAAGTTTAGTCTTGATACAATAACAGTCCGATATATCATAAAGAGAGCCACACAATAGTAGCCGTACGGTCTAACTTGGAGGAGAAGATCGACTTAATCAGATCACTCAGACCCAGCCCCATATGCTGTTGCTTCCAATGTCAGTCGACAACCCCCTAGGGCGGTCGACTGTGTTGTCCCGACTAAAGTCAGAAGGCAACAGAGTTCGACTGCCCAAATGGCAGTCGACTGTCATGCTGCTGTAGATGCTGGCTGCTTATCTTCTTCTCACTTCTAATGACGCTTCGACCTCTTCTCGCTGCAATGCATTCTCTTCACATCGAACTCAAGTAGCAAGAAATAAACCTAACAGTCTTCACCTTGGATTGCATACTCATGCTATCAACATTGTGTGACTATTCGTCTCTAGACTCTTTCTTTTCTTCCGCTAGTTGAATCTATCTTCCACATTATTTTATCAATCAGTATGCCCCCTTAAGGGCACACCCCAGTAGGCGTTAACACAGAGGTGCTAGCCTTGACATGAATTCCACCTACCTCGAGTCACTCTCCACCTCTCGAAGATATTCTAACGTCACGGTCTTGCTTCGATGATTCTAGTGGCAGCAGACTAGATGACGCTTTAGAAGCAAAGAGCTTAGAAACACTTGTGCAAAATTTCTATTCCTACAAAACTTGTAGAGGTTGCGCTGGCCTGGCCTAACACCTCTCTTTCCCTTGATCACCTCACGACCACCTTCCCAACTAAATAAAACTCCACATCGAGCTGTGTATCTACAGCCTCGAACTTCCAGTGTTCCCAAAGTAATCATATTCCATTTCAGCAGAGGAATATGCATGACCTCCTTTAGATTGTACATGTTTCCATTTGACATCTCCAACGGAACTATTCTCTCACTCACTACTTCACAAATCTCATCAGACCCCGTTCTCACACGTCCTGTTGTAGACTTCTTTGTAGAAAACTTTTCCCTTTCGGAGAAAATGTGAGTAGAACAACTCGAATCAAGAAACCAACCATAATCCAAATTTAAATAATTTGAAATAGGAAGATAATTGAAATTTTTATATGATTTAGTGACACTGATAACATTGGCGCTCTTTTGATTCAACAGTTTGTGACAATCCCTCCTGTAATGCGCAGTCCTCTTACAATATTGGCAGCAAATCACACCTTTATGTGCATTTTCCTTTTCAGTTGAAGGATCTTCCAGTCCTGGAACTAGACTTTGATTTATGAGTCTCCTTCCTAAGTTCATCCTCATTCAAGCCCTTGATTACACTAGGCACCAAAAGACTCTCCTTAGCTGACTTTCCATGTAGCATGGTAGTTATCAAATGCTCGTGCAAATCTGGCAGTGAATATACTAAGTGGAAAGCTTTATCCTCTTTGCTTAGATAATCTGCATTTATTGCCCTTAATTAAGATAATACCTTATTGAACTCTGTAATATGATCTTGAAGAGCGGTATCTTCCTTCATCGAGAAACAAAATAGTTTTTTCTTTCAGTACATCTCACCTACTAACAACGATCTCGAGTAGTCAGTTTTGAGTACTACAACAGACTCGCAACCCTTTTCTCCTCAAGAAAGTTGCACTTGATCTTGTCTGCCATTGACAATCGGATTAAACTCAAGTTTTTCAAACAAATATCATCCAATTTCTCCCGGTTCATGTTAGATGGCTTTCCTTTTCTCCATTTTAGGCTAGATGCAAGCATTTTTGCACCAGTTTTTCATACATGTCGAAAGTTGATTAACCCGTTGAACTGCTTGATCTTCATGAACTCTGATAAGTCATCGTCACTAAGGAACTCATCAGTCGAAGCTCTGATATTAGTTGTTAGGAACTTGGCATTGGGAAGTGGAGCTTTAGGACAAAGAAGTGACAACCAATCCAATGAACAATCAAACAAGTAGTTCAAACCAAGCACAAAAAGCACACAATGTTTGTGTAACACCCCGAATTCCATTTACAAGTAATTCGTAGTACAATAGGATCTTTTACTACATTTCGTACAATTTTACAAGGAAATTAAAACTTTTTATTACACAACAATTTTTATTACAGAGTTACACAATAGAAGTTAAATAAAATAAAACATGAAATACAACTCTAATATCAGTAGCTTTAATCATAAATATAACCTTTATCATCAACCGTCTTTAAGTTATTGCCAATCCAGTCTAAGTCATGCACTAAAAATCTGTGGGCACGTCAATTGCTTATATTCGACGCAATATTATAAAACAGTGATTCTCACTATGCCGTAATATAACAATTCTCTTACTTTAACAATCACACACTTGAATGCATATAAAAGTATAAAGAGTAACTATCCTAACCATGTCAGTGTATGATATGACTTAATACCTAATGCAGATGTTATACAACAATGACACTAATGCAAACTTATTCAGATTCTATGCACCCCATCCTATATATGTCCGAGGGCAAGCACCTACGTAATCCACATTAAAGGGTTTAATCCATCGACATTAAAAACTACCAAGTAACAAATCAAGCTTTAGACATTCTACGAGTACAGATTCCAGCTCTGGAGTCTACCGTCAAGCTTATACGGAAATCCTCGTCATGCGAACATCCTGCAAGTGTCCCTCTAGCCCCGGTATACGCATATACACTGGAGAACGGCCTCCCATCCGTCCAACTATTCATGATCCTGGAGTCCACCGTCAAATCAACTATAGCCCAAAATTTAATTAAAGCTCGTTTCCATCGCAAGTAACCACAGACCCGGAGTCCACCGTCAAACTGGGTCTATAGTCATAGAGTCCACCGTCAGACTATAAAGAGGCAACCCACCTACGTTTGCCCAAGTTTTATTATATCTCCACTTAGTGCCTAATCCTTAAGTTTAAACATAAATAAATAATACTACCTAGAGCTAGCTTACCCTCCTACCAGTCTTACTTAAAAATACCAAGAACGACAGCCCATATTGACCACTTCTCAAATCAATTATTCATTTTCAATATTTGCCGGTACCTGGGTCTCACTAAACTTCTAGAATCAACATCTTTTCATGTTCAACATTATAGGGACACATACCCTTATAATTCATATTCTCAATTTTATGTATTCATATTTCATTCATATTCTTTTATTCATTCTCATTTGCTAATCATGAAGTAAATACTTCTTGGTTGATCACACAACCAACAATTTATTACCAAGGCCTTTGATTAAAAAATCTCATTTTCACATATATTTATTCTTCAAGAATATATTTCAAATACAGTGTTCATTTTGATCAATAAAACTCCTTTCATATTCAATCATATTTCAATTATAAATCTTAATTCTATTCAAAAGATAGATTCATTATTCCCATAAAAGATTCTACTATAAATTTTTAGTTAAAAACACATAGAATCATCCTCAATTACTTTATCTAGATTCATTTGCAAAACAGTAAATTCAAAACCAGAAAACTGTAGTTCATGCTTCTTGTAAAAATTATAAAAAATTATAAATACTTCACGAAACTTTGTGTTATTTATATCAATATAAAGGTATACAAGTCTACTACATTTTCGTGGTTATAAGTTTCTCCAAATTATTGTATCTACAACCCTGAATTCTTCGAAGTATACAGTATGGTTGAAATATCGAAATACTGCCACTTGTTTAGTCTTGTGAAATTCATTATAAATTCAATTCTTTGTGAAAATTTGATTTCTTATACTTTACAGAAAGTTTAACGAGTCTAATACAATTTCTTAGCTTTGACTTTTCTAAAAATTACTTCAATTACGACGTTGAAATGATCAAAAACCGAAATATTTGCAGATTTCCAGCAACTACTCGACTGCCAACCAGTCCTAAGTTTAGATTTTATCAAAATAGCAAATGACCTCCAAATCTTATGAAATTTTAAAGGAATGTTCCTAACATATACAAGATACTCCCATAAAAGTTTTAGTTCTAGATTACAACTATTTTATTAAACATTATTTTCTGTAGTGCAAACAAAACTCAAAACAACAACTTTCTTCACACATATTAACAACTTTGTGTATGAACTTATCCCCCAATTTATTCAATTTAATCATGATGTATTACCATGCAACCAACAACATCATTTCAACTTTTCTTCATTACAATCTTTCAATTAGCATCCATTTCTTTTCATACTCATATCTATCAAATATTCCAAATAAAATCATCCTCAATCACTAATGATCGAGTAAGACATAAATTGTTGGATCCTTCTAATAAATCTAATAAAAAAGATAGGGAAATTCTTGACTATTTAAGACTTGATCGAATCATACCCAAAAAAAATCTATGTCTGTGTGAGAAAAATAGGAAAAATTAACTACAATTCATATGAATTATCAATTTCATGCATCAATATTCCCACACATGCATACTACTATGTTTTAGAAAGTTCAAGAATCACCCACCTTAATGGAAGAACAAGTGGAAGAAGATTTCCAGAGAGTGGCTCCTACCTCCAACACAAAAGCTTTTCTCCTCCTAGCAAAGCAAGACCGAGCTTCCCTTCTTGAAGAAATTCCGAGCTCTCTTTCTTTTCTCTCTTTCTTTTCTTCTCTTTTGTTTTGATTTTTGGTGCATTTTTTCATGAATTAGGAAGTGCTATTTATAGGGTCATATGGGTAGATGAAAGGACCCCACTACCCTAAATAAATACCCACTCTCTCATTAAACACCCACTCCCAACCTCTTCCTTTTCCAAACCTATGGCTGGACACCTCTTCAATTTCCCTCATGTGCACATTTTTCCACGTGCACTCTACATGCACACAAACCCTCATTCAATTATTTGTTATTTATTTGGTTGTATAAGTTTGTTACAAGACAAGTGTAGGATTTAAAAGTGTTTATTTAAAGTAGAATAAATTAATGGGCATCTTCTTTTTAATAAATTTCTAATGGGCTTGAAAAGAGACTTTAGGCCTATGGGTTTTGATTAAAAAGAATAATACAATTGTGACAATGAGAATAAAAATGTGCATAACTTTAGAAAACTAAAATACATAGAGTTTTTCGTGCAAAGCACGTGCAAATTAAAATAAAATTTTCAGAGATGTTACAACACTCCCTCCTTAGAATAGTTTCGTCATCAGAACTATGCTAGTGTGAGGAAAAAAAAAAGAAAACAAAAGAAAGAAAATTTTACACATTTCAATTAAAAAGTTTAGGATGGTCTCTCCTCATCCTCTCCTCTAATTCCCAGGTGGCTTCCTAAACCAGATGATTCCTCCATATAACCTTGACCATGGGTATAGTTTTGTTCATCAAAACTTTTTCTCGATGATCTACAATCTCTACTGGATACTCCTTGTAGCTCAGATCCAACTGCAAACCCTCTGGCACTTCTGGCAAATGTTGACTCGGATCCGGAATGTAACCTCGTAACACAGACACATGGAAGACATTATGTACTTGGGCTAGCTTATTTAGCAACTCCAACCGATAAGTTATTTTTCCAATTCTCTTCAATATCTTGTAGGGTCCTATGTACCTTGGGGCTAATTTTCATCTTCTTCCGAACCGAATCACACCCTTTGTTGGAGATACTTTCAGGAAGACATAGTCACCCTCTTCGAACTCCAGTTCTCTTCTCCGTTTGTCATCATAGCTTTCTGTCTGCTTTGTGCGTCAACCAGCCTCTTTCTGATCAGCTCAATCTTCTCTGAGGTTTATTGCACTATTTCTAGCCCATACATTTGCCTTTCCCCCCACTTCATACCAGTACACTGGTGTTCTACACTTCCTCCCATATAGAGCTTTATATGGTGCCATACCGATACTGGTCTGAAAGTTGTTGTATGCAAATTCTACCAGAGCTAAGTGCCTCTCCCAGCTGCCTGCGAAGTCCAACACACAATACCTCAATATATCTTCCAATACCCGATTTACTCTCTCAGTCTGCCCATCAGTTTGAGAATGAAAGGCAGTACTGAAGTCAGTTATGGTCCCTAAAGCTGCCTGAAGACTTCTCCAAAAATGCGATGTGAATCACCCATCCCAATTTGATACAATTGATACAGGAACTCCATGTAGCCTCACAATCTCCCTAATATACAATTTTGCCAGCTTCTCCAAAGACCATGTAATCTTCATTGCCAAAAAGTGAGCGGATTTGGTGAGTCGATCCACTATCACCCAAATTGCATCATTCCCCTTGGGACTCCTGGGTAACCATATGATGAAATCCATGCTGATGTTATCCCATTTTCACTTCGGAATAGGTGACGACTGCAACAATCCGCCGGGCTTCTGATTTTCTGCTTTGATCTATTGTCAAGTTGCATACCTTACAACAAACTCTGCCACATCCTACTTCATTCCCGATCACCAGAAATACTGTTTGATATCCTTGTACATCTTGATACTCCCTAGATGTACAGATAAAAGAGTGGCGTGTGTCTCTTGAAGGATGCTCTCCTTCAATTCTGCTTGCTCAGGTACACATAACCTCTTTCCAAATCATAACACTTCATCCTTCACCTGGAATTCTACCAATTTGCCTGTACGGACTTGATCTTTCATCATTTGGATCTCTGGATCTGACTTCTGATTATCAATAATCTGATCTCTCAGCATATGTTGAAGCTTTAATTGTGCTAAAGACGCTCCCAGTCTTTGTAACACAACTTCAATCCCATCTCGATCGAGCTCCTCTGCCAGTTCCTCCTGAGTCGTGATCAAACAAGACAAGCTACTCTTCCGACTGAGCGCATTAGCCACCACATTTACTTTGCCAGGATAATATTTTATCTCAGGACGGATGTCTAGCACTTCAAACCACCGCCTCTTCCTCAAATTCAGATCCCTCTGCTCGTAGATATACTTCAGGCTCTTGTGATCAGTGTACATATTGACCTTCTCCCCGTACAAGTAGTGCCGCCATTGCTTCAATGCAAACACAATCGCTGCCAACTCTAGATCATGGGTTGGGTAATTCTTCTCCTGTGGTCTCAGTTGCTTAGATCCATTAGCTATTACCTTCCCCTCTTGCATCAAAACACAGCCCAGTCCGCAATATGAAGCAACGATGTAGACATCATAATCGATCCCTGCCCTCGGCAAAGCCAGAATTGGAGCGGTAGTCAACTTCCCTTTCAACTCCTAAAAACTTGCTTCGCACTGCTCCGTCCACTTAAAACTTATATTCTTCCTTGTAAGTCTAGTAAGTGGTACGGATATCTGAGCATAGCCCTGATGAACCTCCGGTAGTAGCCAATCAAACCAAAGAAGCTTCTGACCTCCTTCACTGTAGTTGGTCTTGGTCAATCCTTCACTGCCTCTATCTTTTGTGGATCGGTAGCCACTCCCTTCTTAGAAAGGATATGACCTAGGAAAGCGACTTCAAACTTTCAGAAGTCACACTTTGACAACTTTGCATACAGCTTTTGTTCTTGCAGCTTCTTTAGTACCTCTGGTAGATGCCCAAATGCTCTTCCTCTGACTTGGAGTAGACCAAAATATCGTCAATGAACACCATGACGAAAGAATCGATGAATGGTCGAAGGACCCTGTTCATCATGTCCATAAAATAATCAGTGCATTTGTTACTCCAAACGGCATAACCAAGAACTCGTAATGCCCATGTCGAGTTCGAAATGCAGTCTTATGCATATCTTCTTCCTTTACACAAACTTGGTGATATCCCGACCGAAGATCTATCTTGGAGAAAACAACTGCTTCCTGTAGTCGGTCGAACAAATCATCAATTTGCGGAATTGGATACTTATTCTGGACGGTCACCTTGTTCAATTTTCTGTAATCAATGCACATTCTCATCAATCCATCTTTTTTCTTCACCAATAATATTGGCACTCCCCAAGGCGACACACTTGGTCTGATAAATCCCTTGCCCAACAGTTCTTTAATATGCTTCTTGACCTCATCCTGTTCAACTGGCACCATTTTGTACGGTGCCTTGGAAATTGGTGCACTCCCTGGCTGAATGGTAAAGCTGAACTCTACATCCCGATGAGGTGTTAGCCTGGGTAGATCTTCCAAGAACACTGTCGGAAAGTTCCGGACTACGGAAATTTGCTTAACTTCCTCAAGAATCTTCTTCTTTTGATCATAGCTGCCACCAATTCTTTACACTTTCTCTTGCCTTGAAATGTAACCGCTGGTCCTCCCAATGCCTTTACGATAACCTCCTTGGTCTTGCACTCGATACTGGTACTGTAGATCGATATCCAATCTATGCCGATGATCACATTGACTTCTAAGACTGCTAACTCAATGAGATCGATCCCAAAGACTCTTTCTCCAATCTCGAGATCACAACCATCATAGTAGCGATTGGTAGTCAATGCTTCTCCAAATGGTGTAGCCACTGCTAGAACCTTGCCTGGAAAAATTTTCAGCTCGACTCCCAATCGCTTAGCAAATGAACGTGACACAAAAGTATGAGACTATCCAGTATCAATCAAAATAGTTGAATTTATTCCATTAATTAGAAGTTCACAATTGGAAAATAACAACAGAAATTTCTATTCAATTGCTTCCATACCGGTGATGACATGGTCGACATCATCCGCATCAGCTTCGATAAGAGCGAATACTCGCCCCTGCCGGTATGGCTTCTTCCCTTGCTCTGTCGGCCTCTGACTCGGCCTTCCCCGCTGGAATTGAGGGCAGTCTGGCTTGATGTGGCTCTCTTTGTCACAGTGATAACAAGTCCTGACCCACTACAGTTTGGTGCACCCTATTGCAATGTGGCCCGTCTCTCCACATCTATAGCAAGTTCTTGTAATTCCCGTTACAGCGACAACATTGGCTCCGGTAGGTTTGAACCTTTGTGCTAGGGGCTATCCCCTAAAGTTGCTCGATGATGCGGGCCTCTTGCTAGCACTCCAATTATTCTTATTTTCTGCGCTGCCTGGTACTGTTCCATGTCGGCTTCCGTAGTTGCAGCCCTCCTGACCTGGTTTGTCGAACCTCCTGATACCGAGGGGTATCATCCGAGACCTCAGACTTGGTCTCAGCCCTTGCTCAAACTTCCTTGCCTTCTTTGCTTCATCCATTATCAACTCTGGTGCATACCTCGATAGCTGAGTAAATTTTGTCTCATACTCTCGTACTGATAAGCTCCCCTACTGCAAACTTAAGAACTCAATAGCCTTTTTCTCTTGTACATCTATCAGAAAGTAGTGGCTACAGAACTCCTCCAAGAATTCCTCCCAAGTGATAAGTCCATTTCCCAGAGTTCTCTTCAGAGATTGCCACCAGACCCCTACATCCTTCTCTAGTTGGATAGTGGCCAGCTTCACCTTGCTTTCCTCTGGTGTTTCTAGGACCTCAAACACCATCTTTATTTTCCTGCTCCAATCATCAGCTGCATCTGGATCTGCCTTGCCCTCGAACTTGGGTAGTTTCATCCGTTTGAATGATTCCACCAACTTGATCGCTTCCGGAACTTGTACAGGTAGCCCCACCCAGGCATTTCTGGTCATATTGGTGGCAAGTGTGTTGAGAGTTTGATATACCCGAGATAGTTCTATCTTTAGATCGAGTTTGTTGCCCTCAAGCCTGTTGCCCTAAATGTTGGGATCCTTCACCCTTTTGAGATTTTCGTCCGGCCATTTTGGGGTCATAAAATTTCATTAATCACCACAAATAGCAATTATATAGACTTTCCATAATTCATTTATTTCCAAAATTTAAACTTTAACATTCAGAAATAAAAACTTGTTCATACATCCAGTACATAAGACCCCAGAAATTAAAACAGTCGAGATTCTACGGTTTCTCTTCGCTTCTCTGAGCTCATCTCGTAAATCATATATCTCCTTCTTCATTTCCTCGCATCTCTAACGATATTCTTGTTTCCCCCCGTGAGCTTTGTTGTCCAGCTGGGTGAAATGCCGAGCATTCCTGTGTCGAAGCTTCTCAAGTTCCCACACTCGGTGACTCAGAGCTATGATGTTCTGCTTGTCCTATGCATGATGTGCTTCCAAGTGGTTTACTCTCCATTTATGGATGGTCAATTTCTCCTGGAGAGAAGCGATAAGGTGGTCCTTCTAGTCTGGAACTGGTTCTTCATCTGAGGATTCATCTAGAGAATCTGGTGGAGGTGGAGTGATTTTCCGAGATTCGGAAATTCTCCCTCTTCTTCTTCTGGATCTTCCTCTTCTTCAGGGTCTTCTTCTTCTTCTAGATCTTCCTCTTCTTCAGGATCTTCTGCTTCTTCTTCTTCGAGATCTTCTTCAAAGAACCATTCTACTTCTCTCTGGATTCTGGTTATCAGCCATCTTATAGGAAAAAGGAGGAGAAAACGTTAGCATATAGAGCAACACAAATGTAGTTTAACTTACACTTAAATCTCTATAAGCTGAACTCACACTCTAATGTCCACCCTAATGTGTCGTCCTTATAATTTTGTACTACTTATTAAAGTTTTCTCTGATACCACTTATAACACCCCGAATTCTATTTACATGTAATTTGTAGTACAACAGGTTCTTTTACTTCATTTCATACAATTTTATAAGGAAATTAAAACTTTTTATTACACAACAATATTTATTACTAAGTTACACAGTGGAAGTTAAATAAAATACAACATAAAATACAACTCTAATACTAGCAGCTTTAATTATGAATACAATCTTTACCATCAATCATCATTAAGTCCTTGTCAATCCAATCCAAGTCCTGCACTGAAAATATGTGGGCACGTCAGTTGCTTATAACCGATGCAATATTATAGAATAGCGATCCTCACTATGCCGTAATATAACGATTCTCGTACTTTAACATTCACATACTTGAATGCATATAAAAGTGTAAAGAGTAACTATCCTAACCAAGTCAGTGTATGATATGACTTAATACCTAATGTAGATATTATACGACAATGACACTAATGCATACTTGTTCAGATTCTATGCACCCCATCCTACATAGGTCCGTGGGCAAGCACCTACATGATCCACATTAAAGGGTTTAGTTCCTCGCCATGAAAAACTACTCGGTAACAAATCAAGTATTAGACATTCCACGAGTACAGATTTCAGCCCTGGAGTCCACCGTCAAGCTTACACGGAAATCCTTGTCGTGCAAACATCCCACAAGTGTCCATCTAGTCCCTGGTATACGCATATACACTGGAGAACGGCCTCCCATCCGTCCGACTATTCATGATCCTGGAGTCCACCATCAAATCAATCATAGCCGCAAATTTAATTAATGCTCATTTCCATCGCAAGTAACCACAATCCCGGAGTCCACCATCAAACTGGGTCTATAGTCCTGGAGTCCACCATCAGACTATATAAAGGCAACCCACTTACGTTTGTGCAAGTTTTATTATATCTCCACTTAGTGCCTAATCCTTAAGTTTAAACATGAATAAATGATACTACCTAGAGGTAGCTTACCCTCCTACCTGGTCATACTCAAAAATACCGAGAACGACAACCCATATTGAACACTTCTCAAATCAATTATTTATTTTCAACATTTGTCGGTACCTGGGTCTCACTAAGCTTCTAGAATCAATATTTTTTCATGTTCAACATTATGGGGTACGCATACCCTCATAATTCATATTCTCAATTTCATATATTCATATTTCATTCAATTTTTTTCATTCATTCTCATTTACTAATCATGAAGTAAACACTTCCTGGTTGATCACACAACCAACAATTTATTACCATGTCCCTTTGATTAACAAAAATTATTTTCACATATATTTATTCTTCAAGAATATATTCCAAATACAAAGTTCATTTTGATAATTAATACTCCTTTCATATTCAATCATATTTCAATTATAAATATCAGTTTTATTCAAAAGATAGATTCACTTTTCCATAAAAGATTCTACTATAACTTTTTAGTTAAAAACACATAGAATCACCCTCAATTACTTCATCTAGATTCATTTGCAAAACAGTAAGTTCAAAACCAGAAAATTGCAGTTCATGCTTCTTGTAAAAATCATAGAAAATTATATACTTTACGAAACTCTGTGTTATTTATATCAAAATAAAGGTATACAAGTCTACTACAATTTCGTAGTTATAAGTTTCTCAAAAATATTGTATCTATTACCCTGAATTTTTCAAAATATACAGTAGGGTCGAAATATCGAAATACTGCCACTTGTTCAGTCGTGTATAAATCATTATAAGTTCAATTCTTTGTGAAAATTTAATTTCTTAGACTTTACAGAAAGTTTAACAAGTCTACTACAAGTTCTTAGTCTTGACTTTTCTCAAATTACTTCATTTACGATGCTGAAATGATCAATAACCAATGTGTACAGATTTCCAGCAACTAGTCGACTGCCAACTAGTCCTAAGTTTAGACGTTATTAAAATAGTAAAAGACCTCCAAATCTTATGAAATTTTAAAGGAATGTTCCTGACATATATAAGATGCTCCCATAAAAGTTTTATTTCTAGAATCCAAATATTTTGTTAAACATGATTTTCTGAAGTGCAAACAAAACTCAAAACAACAATTTTGTTTACACAGATTTACAACTTTGTGTATGAATTTATACCCCAATTTATTCAATCTAATCATGATGTATTACCATGCACCAAAAAACATCATTTCAACTTTTCTTCATAAAAATATTTCAATTAGCATGCGTTTCTTTTCATACTCATATCTATCAAATATTCCAAAAAACATCATCACAAAATTAACTATATTTCATATGAATTATCAATTTCATGCCTCAATATTCCTACACGTGCATACTACTACATTTTAGAAAGTTCAAGAATCACCCACCTTAATGGAAGAATAAGTGGAAGAAGACTCCTAGAGAGTGCTTCCTAGCTCCCACACAAAAGCTCTTCTCCTCCTAGCAAAGCAAGACCAAGCCTCCCTTCTTGAAAAAATTTCGAGCTTTTTTCTTTTCTCTCTTTCTTTTCTTCTCTTTTGTTTTGATTTTTGGGGCATTTGTTAATGAATTCGGAGGGCCTATTTATAGGGTCATATGGGAAGATGAAAGGACCCCCACTACCCTAAATAAATACCCACTCTCTCATTAAACACCCACTCTCAACCTCTTCCTTTTCCCAACCTTTGGCCGGCCACCTCTTCAATTTCCCTCATGTGCACTTTTGTGCACGTGCACTCTACGTGCACACACACCCTCATTCACTTAATTATTTGTTATTTATTTGGTTGTATAAGTTTGTTACATGACAAATGTAGGATTTAAAAGTGTTTATTTATAGTAGAATAAATTAATGGGCTTCTTCTTTTTAATAAATTTCTAATGATCTTGAAAAGGGACTTTAGGCCTATGTATTTTTATTAAAAAGAATAATACAATTGTGACAATGAGAATAAAAATGTGCATATCTTTAGAAAACTAAAATACGTAGAGTTTTTCGTGCAAAGCACGTGCAAATTAAAATAATTTTTTCTGGAATGTTACAGTTTGTCTCGGTTAGGGCGAATCTAATCTGGGGGAAAATAAGAGAGATATTATTCAACTGGAAAAGATTACAAAAGTTACAAATACTCCTACCAAAAACCTATTTACTTCTCAAGCCTCACTCGAAGATAATCTGCTGTTTATAGTGGAGAACTCTCAATGAAGTTCTTCATCACTCAGTGGAGGCAATTACAATATATAGAGATCGAGAGAAACCCTAAAATTTTTATTGATACAATAATCGTACAATATATTATGAAGAGAGAGCCAAACGATGAGAGTCGTACGGCCTAACTTGAATGAGAAGATAAGCTTCATCAGATCACTCAGACCCAGTCCCATATGTTGTTGCTGCCAATGTTGGTCGACTGTAATGTTGCTATAGCTGCTCACTGCTCTTCTTATTCTCACTTTCAACGACGCTTCGATCGCTTCTCGCTTCATTGCCTTCTCTTCATAGTATGCAAGAACCCAAAAAGAAAACTGATGCTGTTTGTTTTTGGGTGTGGGGGACAGCAGGTGTGAGTTCTTGTAATTTGTGTAGCAGAAGATGTGGTACTGGCGTCGATCCGATCCTAAGCTGTAGGACTGGCTTGGGAGTAGCAGGTGGGAGGTAGAGGCCGGGCGCTTGGCTCGGACCCAGTAGCTCGGCTCGGATCTAGTAGCTCTGCTCAGTCTTGTGTACCTGCACACTGCCTAGAAACACCGGGAGAAGTTCCGGTGACAGGCCCTCCGACGATCTATTCATTTACTGAGAAAGCAACAGTAGCTAGGGTTCAGGTGGGAAAAGTTTATTACCTTTGAAAGTTAGGAGGGGGCTGGTATTTATACACAGGGGTAAATAGGTCTGAGATCCTAATAGGCCGGGTTAGACCCGTTTACCCATGGGCCTAAACTGGTTCAAGCTCAACCTGATGCTGGACATGATGGTCGCAGGAAAGCAGGTTTTAAGGAGATCTGTAGGCCCTGATTGCGCCATTCTCTCTATTCCATATCACAAGCCCCCCACTCCTACAGGGCGATGTAAAAATAGTTGTGGAGGAGCAGTCTGGCTCTACGGAGAAGAATGGAAAAGAGTTTTTTGGTTGGTTTTTAGGGTCGGAGTTGAGCCGAGCCTAGTCCTGGCGGCTGAGCACGAGGTGCTTTTGCCGAGGTCCGATGACCAAGCCCTGGTGATTCCCCTAGGCATCAAGGCAAGGGGGTCGGCTCAGAGTGCCAAGGTTTTGGGAGATCATTGAGATCGGTTCGGGTCGTCGAGCCCATGGAGACTTAGCTTTGGGAAGCTATCCCTGTGCTCAAAATCACTGTCGAAGGTAGAGGCTTAGGGGGTCGGTTCAGAGCGTCGAGCCCATTGCGACTTAGCTTTGAGGAAGCTATCCCTGTGCTCGAAATTACTATTGAGGGTCGAGGCTTAGGGGGTCAGTTTGGAGCGTCGAGCCCATTACGACTTTAGCTTTGGGGAAGCTACCCCTGTGCTCGAAATCACTGTCGAGGGTCGAGGCTTAGGTGGTCGGTTCGGAGCGTCGAGCCCATTGCAACTTTAGCTTTGAGGAAGCTACCCCTGTGCTCGAAATCACTGTCGAGGGTCGAGGCTTAGGGGGTCGGTTCGGAGCGTCGAGCCCATTGCGACTTTAACTTTGAGGAAGCTACCCCTGTGCTCGAGATTACTTCCGAGCATCGAGGCTTAGGGGGATCAGCACAGAGCATCGAGCTCAAGAGACTTAGCTTATAGAAAGATACCCCTATGCTCGAGATCACTTCTGAGCATCGAGGCTTAGGGGGTCGGCACAGAGCATCGAGATCAAGAGACTTAGCTTGGAGAAAGCTACCGCTGTGCTCGAGATCACTTTCGAGAGTCGAGGCTTAGTGGGTTGACACAGAGCATTGAGCTCTGGAGACTTAGCTTGGAGAAAGCTACTCCTGTGCTCGATATTACTTCCGAGTGTTGAGGCTTAGGGGGTCGGCACAAAGTACCGAGCTCAAGTGACTTAGCTTATAGAAAGCTACCCCTGTGCTCGAGATCACTTCTGAGCATCGAGGTTTAGGGGGTCGGCACAGAGCGTCGAGCTCAAGTGACTTAGCTTGGAGAAAGCTACCCCTGTGCTCGAGATTACTTCTAAGCATCGAGGCTTAGGGGGTCGGTACAGAGCGTGCAGCTCAAGCGACTTAGCTTGGAGAAATTTATCCCTGTGCTCGAGATTACTTCCAAGCGTCAAGGCTTAGGGGGTCGGTACAAAGCATCGAGCTCATGCAACTTAGCTTGGAGAAAGCTACCCCTGTGCGATGCGTGCCGTGTTGACGTCATTTTCACAGAATTCTAGGAGCCATTTTCAGAGAATTGTAGGAACCATTTTTGCGAGAATCGAGGAGCCATCATTGCGAGAGAATCAAAGAGTCTCAAGCTCTCTATACATACACCCCAAGCCCTCTCCCTCATTTCTCACTTTCGCTCTCTCTCACTAGATCCCAGAGCTTCTCTCTGTAGAACTTTTCCATTCACGGGTGATTAGCTTTTAGGCAACCTTCCGTTCAGACTCCAATCTGGTTAGTATTTTTAATATGTCTAGGGCTCAGTCTGGCTCTTTAGGCCTCTACCCCTGGTAGTGGCACTTGCACGGGTTTGTCGGATTCCTTTTCTTGGGAAAGGGACGAGAACGGCTATGTCCTGCAACCGCTCCACACTCGCAAGCCATTTGTGGTGGAAAGCAGCGATTTGGATGAGGAGGAGCATTTTGTCGAGGACGTCGATGATGAGGACAAGGAGGTGCAATCTGTCGAAGGAGCCAATGTTGAGGGGGTGTGTTCCGCCAAAGGTGCCAGAGTTGAGGGTGAACAGGCCAAGGGGATGGACTCCTCCTCGAGGGCCTCCGTCCTCGAGCCGCTGGCCACTCTGTCGCCTGAGAAGGCTCCCAAGATTCAAAAGAAGAGGATGAAGTGGACCATGCCCAGCAGTCCTGACAAGACGATTGCTCCCTGGAAGATGGAGGTCCCCTTCCTACCGCAGCCGTTATTGGTCAGGATGTACCCGGACAACGTCGGTGACTTGGTCCGTTATGGGGTACAACCCTCCTCACCAAGCCGTCTAAAGATCAAGATGGATGGTACCCCCACTATTTTGAAAGAGGACGACCTGTCGGTGATTCGCACAAGCTACTTCATTGGGAGGGAGTTCAAGCTGATGGTCGCCAATGCCGGTCTTAGGCCTACTGACCTTCTGGTGCCCTGGTACTGCATCTTCCCCACGGTCCTCGGGACTGAGGCTGCCCATCCACCCCTTCATTCATGAAGTACTAAATTGGGCCTCGTTATGTCCGATGCAGTATGGTCCGAACTCATGGAAGCAGATGGTGAGCTTCGTCTTGCTGTGCGAAGAGAGGAGGGTACCACTAAGGCTAAACATCTTTCGAGCCATATTGGGCCTTAGCTCGCCAGGCGAATTTAAGGGAATCTATTACGTGTCGCCTTGGAGCGGGGGCAAGGTCGTGCATGGCCACCCTGACTCAGTAAAGGAATGGAAAAAAGTACTTCATCGTCAGGAGCGAGGAGCTATAGGAAATTTCGACAAGGTGGAACTTCTATAAGCCTAACTTCAAGGGTCCCAAAAATGGAGATCTTTCGGTCGAGGAGTGGACCTTTGTGGAGCATCTTCGCAAGAGTAACAGCATAAGTTGGCCAAAGGTGACAGAGAATCACATGGTCGTCGTCAGACTGAGCCCTACCCCATCTCGTATGTCTTTCGTTTTTTTTATTTTTGTAATTTCTTTTTGTGCTCATCACTTTTTAATGAATCTTCATGCAGAGATGGATGTAGAATCGATCAAGGAGAGGAGGCTTGTCATGAAGAGGCAGAAGGCAGAGCAGGCCGGCCTAGGGAAGTAAGCAGGGGGCTCTTTGCATGCACGACCCAAGGATCAGTTGGAACCGAGGGCCAAGAAGGTCAGGTCCAGTCAGACTCGCGAGACCTTGGTCGTTCCGAACTCTAGTGCCCTGAAGGTGACTGAGGTCGTGCAGGTTGGGGAAGAGGGGCTTCGGCCATGGGCCCCTATCTGGGCCATTCGAAGGGGGGATACCTTGATGGAGGGTCCCATTGCCGTTGAATTCATGGACAAGATAGCCACGCCTCATGATCGGCAGAGTATGAGTGCCGATGCCTTTGAGTCGGCCTACAAGAGGTGGGCTCAGGCGAGCGTGCAGGTAAGTTTTGTGGGTGATACCATGTATTTCTGTTTCCGCTTCGTTTGCTAACTGTTTAACCTCGACTGCAGACTTGTCTTTCTGGCGCTCAGGTGATAAGGCTCCACGACCAGGAGCTGAAGTATGAAAGAAATCAGGCGAACCGCTTCAAGCGCGAGATGATGGACCTGAAGTTGGCCTTGGACGCTTCTCAGAAGC
>CM030362.1:269826999-270022754 GCA_017893485.1 Hemerocallis citrina
ACTTGTCTTTCTAGCGCTCAGTTGATAAGGCTCCACGACTAGGAGCTGAAGTATGAAAGAAATCAGGCGAACCGCTTCAAGCGCGAGATGATGGACCTGAAGTTGGCCTTGGACGCTTCTCAGAAGCGAGAGCAGGCCCTGATGGCGAACTTGGCCTCGATGGCTGACGAGGGGTTGTGGAAGGAGGCCGCACTGAAGAAGGAATTTGAGGTGGAACAAGGGATGCTCACCTTGAAGGCCCAAGACATGGTCATCGAGGCCCAGAACGAGGTGTATGATCGGGCACTGGGCCATGTCAAACAATCCTACCTGACCTTGGACCTGGCGGGCTTTGACTACGACATGGAGATCCCCCAGCTAGCAAAGACCCCTGGGGGAGATGCTCAAGTCGTAGGGGAGACCGGAGGCGGAGCCGAGCTGATCATCGATCTGGTTGTCTACCCTGTCGTCGCTGCTAATGCCGAGGGAGAAGTTGGAAATAAGTAGTTTTCGTTTTTCCTTTTCTTTTACTTTTTATCCTAAAATTGTATTTGCCGAAGGCGGACTGACCACCGCAATATTTTGTAAAGCCTTCTAATTTATAACAATGAGTTTTTGTTTGGCCAAGTGTTTGGACCTCGACTTTTGCTTTGATTTTGGGATGATCTTCTTTACATGTCCGACCCTTCTAACTTGTATCATTTTTAAATTAGAAGTTAGGAACTATTGGCCTCGGAATGATTTTTTGTTTCAATTCTGTCAGATGTTGGCCTCCCTCCTTGAGTCGAATCCTCGACGATCCGAGGTGACATGGCTTCGGAGCAAGATCAAGGTATTGGAGTCCAGCCTTGATCGATATCGGAAGGAAGCTCGTGATCACGATGCAGCTTTCCACTACTTCCGAAACAAGTCAAAAGAGCTGAGTGTGGTGGCCGGTCAATTGAAGAAGGCGATAACCGACCGCGACCTGGGTGGTGTTGGCCATGGGTTTTCCATGTCAAGTGCCTCGGTTCAGCAGCCTACTTAAGAGTTGCTCCTTCGCGAGGTTATTGTGGAGAAAGAGATTGAGATTCAACATTACAAGATGATGTTGGGGCTGTCGGTCTCTTCGGGGGGTGGGCGCCCCTTGGGCCGCGAGCCATCTTCGATTCGACAGTTGGAATATGTGAGGCCGGGCGATGCTCAAAGCTCAGTGGCCGATGTATCCACTCTGGCTGCTCCTAGGGATTCTGGTGGCCAGGTCGGGGAGCCAAGCCGCTCGGTAGGGTTTGAATTGGCCTGTGTTAGCCCGGAGGGGCTCTAAGGAGATTTTAGGTTGAGGTGATAGTCGTTTGTAATAACTTTATTGTACCGTGGCCTCCCGAGGCGTTTCTCAATAAAAACGACTCTTTCGATTCCATTTTTTTATTTTTTGATTATTTTTATTATTTTTATTTTTTATTTTTTTTGGCGGAGATAGCATCGGAGCTCGGGTGCCTTATGTTGAGAACGGTACCCTTGTGCTCGAGATT
This sequence comes from Hemerocallis citrina, assembly GCA_017893485.1. Lineage (NCBI taxonomy): Eukaryota > Viridiplantae > Streptophyta > Magnoliopsida > Asparagales > Asphodelaceae > Hemerocallis > Hemerocallis citrina. The sequence continues at coordinate 269,828,490 of CM030362.1, forward strand.
AAAGTGGGGAGTCGAGGCTTAAGGGTCGGCACAGAACGTCGAGCTCAAGTACCTTAGCTTGACAAAGCTACCCTTATGCTCGAGATTGCCATGGGGAGTCGAGGCTTGAGGGTCGACACAGAGCGTCGAGCTCAGATGCCTTATCTTGAGAAATCTACCTTTATGCTCGAGATTGCCGCGGGGAGTCGAGGATTGAGAGTCGGCACAGAGCATCGAGCTCAGGTGCCTTAGCTTGAGAAAGCTAGCCTTATGCTCGAGATTGCCGCAGGGCATCGAGGCTTGAAGGTCGACACAGAGCATCGAGCTCAGGTGCCTTAGCTTGAGAAAGCTACCCTTATGCTCAAGATTACCGCTGGGCGTCGAGGCTTGAGGGTCGGCACAGTGAGTTGAGCTCAGGTGCCTTAGCTTGAGAAAGCTATCTTTATGCTCGAGATTGCCACGGGGAGTCGAGGCTTGAGAGTCGGCACAGTGAGTCGAGCTCAGGTGCCGTAGCTTGAGAAAGCTACCTTTATACTCGAGATTGTTGCGAGGTGTCGAGGCTTGAGGGTCGGCACAGTGAGTCGAGCTCAGGTTTACATAGATAATTTAAAATGAAAACAGGAAAGAAATAGAGTCATTTACTTAATTTTTTTTATACAAAAAAGGGTGGCACATAATGCCGATTACAATAGGTCAGTTACAAAAGGTCGGTTACAGAAAATGGACTAGTCCTCCCCTTCGAGGAACTTGATGAGGTGCTCTGCGTTCCATGGCCTCTTCACTATTCTGCCCTCTAGGTCTGCAAGTCGGTACGTGATGAGGTGTACCACTTTGGAGACCTTATATGTGTAACGCCCTGAATCCCAAATACACTGAATTCGAGATGTTCTACAGGATCTTTCCGCTTCCTTTAGTACAATTTTACAAGGAAATTTGAAATTTTCACTTTATATCAGAGTTTACATCAGTATTACATTTTACATTGCACAGCGGAAGTAGAATTTTACAACAATGAAAACAAATATACAACAACATTGAGTAATCTTTAAGCATTTGTTCCTCTTTAATCTTTATCAAGCCATTTACCTGCATATAAGACTGTGGGTACGTCAGTTTATTCAACCGACGATCATTATACACGGCCATCCTCTCTATGCCGGAAATAGTATAACTTATTTTCCATATTTAGCAAATACAAACTTGTCACATTCAAACTAAAGGGACTATCCTATTGATGTCGTGTTGTGATTGTGCACTTAGTCCTTAATGCAATTATTTATATTAGATGACACTAATGCGCACTTGTTCGGATTCTATGCATCCCATACTACATAGGTCCGAGGGCAAGCCTCTTAATCGTTCTTCATCTTTGTAGCATGACTTAATCTACTACTGTAACTACGGTGAGTATCCTAGATGATCTATGAGTACAAGCTCGTGTACAAAAAATTCTGGAGGGGAATCCCACGCCATGTCTTGACTCATCAAGCATGCATTCTGTGGCAATTCAGCCTCACTTCATGGCACACGATCCTCTTGCAGTCACCAAACATCCCACAAGCGTGGCTAGAGTCCGATCATTACTGAGTTGTGCCCACGCCATGTCTTGACTCATCAAGCATGCATTCTGTGGCTCACACACCCGCACCCTAAACCCCAGTTCTCATACTCGTATTTTTCTCTCACTTTCATCATATCTTCACTATGCACTAATCCTTAGTTTTTATTAGAATCATGAAAAAAAATCAAAGCTCTAGAGTTAGCCTCTTCACTAAACCAGACTTATTCATTTCATTCAAACATGACCAACCTTGGTCTTTCATTTCAATATTTCATTTCATTTCTTTCCAAATGCCGGGGGAGACTTAGCTACTCTTTCATTTCAATTCCAATTCACAATTTCCAATTTGAGCATTTCCACTCATAAATTCATTTTCATAATCAATGTAGATTTTCTTTTTCAATCATGATTTCTAATTCGTTCCAAATTTCATAATTATACATTAATTTCAACTATTCATCATGTAACTCATGAATTGTTATTTTCACATTAAAAACCCACATCACTAGTATTCAATCAAGATGGATATTCACGCATCATAATTTGTCGCACTATTCTCCAATGAGAATAATTCACATTTCATAGTTATCACATTATTCTCAAATGAGAAATACTTTACATCACTAACGAATATTCACAATTCACATCCATCACATAATATCATTTCAATCTTTACTATATTAATCTTCTAATTCTTCATTTTAATTTTTTTTTTTGCAAGTTATAAATTCACAACAATATACACATAGAACCATAGTTCTATTTGTGCATTTTATCCCCAAATCAAAGTTTATTTCATGCAATAATTCCCAAATTATTTTTATAAAGTCCCTTATATTTTTGGGAGAATAACCATATTTTTTTCATAATTTTTGGCCACCGAAACATTCAAAAAAAAATAAATTTTCAATCTCGCCGATGGCCAGATTCAAACCCAGCACCCCAGGAAAAACGCCCAAGGCACAGACCACTAGGCCGGGTGTCACAAGCGCTATAAAGAGGACTGAGAGCATTATATGCTCTCGGTCGCTGCTTTCCTTTATTTTAAAAAAATTCATGGAATAAAATATGTTGCCCAGAGGATTCGAACCGATCACCACAGGGAACCCAACCGCACACTATGACCACTTGAGCTACGTGCTCAGGTTGTCACTAGTATAATTCCAATTTCATTTAACCCATACTCTCTGTTATTTAGAACATTTCGATGTTCAACTAGTCCCCATTTCATTTGGTTTTCATAAAAATTACTGTACAACTCCAGATTAATTATTTCTGGTCTAATTTACATATCAATATGAAAAAATAATTTTTTCAACCATTAAAACATATTTTCATACAATTAATTCGAAATATGAACTATCGCTACCACATTTTCTTCTCTTTTCAACATTTCTTAGCAATTAGCATTTTAATCTCTTTATCAACAAATTTCACATTAGTTCTCTGTCCTTAATCATTTATCCAACATGCAAACTCATATTTTAATTTATTCATGCCCACATTAATACAAAGGATCTATTTAACCCATGAAATAGCATTATTAATATACTAACTTTTGTATGTAATCCTTGATGGCAATAAATGTGTTTTCTTCAATCAATCCATGATCATAATCAATTCACATACAACTCAAATAATAGAACCACATATAAATTTGTATATACACATTTCAATCATTCAAGAAGTCATTTTTCCCAATTAACGTGTGCTCTTCTTAATCATTTTCATGCTTCATTCTTTCTAAATAAACTAGCATGCATTCCTACTTTAGAAATAGGAAAAATTTACCCACCTTGTATGGAGAGAAAATTTACAACTAGCAAATCCCTAGACGAATGTCCTTGCGATGAATGACTCCTCCTTGAACGCGTGCACCCAAGCCTTCAAGTACCCAACCGAATGCTCCCTCTTTCTTGATGTAGCCGGCCTCTCTCCTTGATTGAATGCAAGCACAACTCTCACACACACTCAATCTTTTAACTCACTAAAATAACTACTAGATAATAGAATTGAACTATAGGTTTGGAAGAGAATAATTTTACACAAGAATAACTAGCCATGGAGGGGGGTATTTATACTAAAAGTCAAAGGGAATGGAGGGCTAGGATCAATTGGTTGGTTGTAAGATGGAGGGTCAAGATGAAAGTAGGAGTTGCAATAACTACCCACATCCAAGTAACCACCACACCATGATCACCATTACAAATTTGATTTTCCCTCCCAAAAAGATCAAAACCGGCCATGGGAATATGCATATTGCACGTGTACGTGTAGTGCACGTGCATGCAACTAGGTCCAAAAATTGTACATTTAATTTTTGTATAAAAATAAAATAGTCTTTAAATTGTATTCTACATGACAAGTTGTATAAAAAATAGATTGATCCATGGGCTTTAGTTTATGGGCCAAAATACTTATTATAAAAATAATAAATTTAATTAATTTTGGGCTTTAGGAAAAAGGCTTTTTGTCTAATTAAAAAAGAAGACTTTTGTATAAAATAATTGAAAGCACGTATTTAAATATCTTTACTCATCTTGATGAAAATATTTATCAAAAAATATTGCACGTGCACACTACGTGCAAATAAATATACTTTTTCATTAAATGAAAAATCATGGCATTACAATATGGCCCCTCCCACTTGAGGGCCAGCTTTCTCTTTTTCTCGGGATGGGACACCGACAATTTCCTGAGCACGAGGTCACCCAGCTAAATGTTGGTGGGGCATACCTTCTTGTTGTAAAATCTCTCTATGCGTTGCTGGTATATGCTTCTTCTGACGGCGAATTTTTTCCTCACCTCGTCGATTAGATCCAAGTTGGCTCTGAGGTTCGTTGAGTTGTTCTCCTCGTCGAAGGCCATGATCCTGGGCAAAGGGAGGCCGATCTTTAAGAGGATAACTGCCTCTGTGCCATAGGTTAGGTTGAACGGTGACTCACCCGTGGGGATTCTCTTCGACGTCCGGTGTGCCCAGGGTACACTCGACAACTCGTCGACCCACAGCCCTTGGGTGAATTATCCAATCGCTTCTTAAGGCCGTCAAGGATTTGGCGGTTCGCATTTTTGGTATGGCCATTTGACTGAGGATGACATATTGATGAGAAGTGCTGTTGGACACCGAAGTCTTCGTAGAACTTTCTAAAGTTCTTGCCTGCGAATTGGATTCCGTTGTCTGTGATGAGTACCTACGGGATCCCGAACTGGCAGATGATGTGCTTCCAGAAAAATTACTGAGTTTGGTGCTCCGTGGTCGTGTCCAGGGGCTCTGACTCGATCCATTTGGTGAAGTAGTCGATGGCCACCACCATGAACTTTCTTTGTCCGGTCACTTTAGGAAAAGGGCCGACCAAGTCCATCCCCCACATAGCAAAGGTGGTCGGACTGACCAGGGAGCGAAGGTTGGCTTGTGGGAGCCTTTTTACCGAGGAGAATCTTTGGCAAGGGCTGCACCTTTTGACAAGGTCTTAGACATCTTGTAACATGGCCGGCCAGTAGTACCCATGGTTTAGGGCATTTCAGGCGAGCGACTTGCCCCCATGTGACATCTCCCGACCCCTTCAGGCAGTTCTTTCAGAGCGTACTTGGCCTCATCGGGGGCTAGGAAGCGGAGGTGGGGCCTTCCATCTGTAGTTGGGTACGAGCGCTTGGAGAGGGTCTCGTTGATTATGATGAACCTTTCTGAACGGACCCTGATCCTTCTTGCCTCGGCTCGATCTTGAGGAAGCTCACCCTCCGGAAGGAACTTATTGATGGGAGTCGTCCAGTCCTCTGGTAGGGGTTTGGTGGTGAGGCAGAAGGCTTCAGGGAGGTCGATGCTGGGCTTCAGTAGGACTTTGATTAGGACGGTGTGGTCGAGGCCCTCGAAGGATGAGGAGGCGAGTTTTGATAAGGAATTAGCCTGGGCATTTTGCTCCCTGGGGTTCGTTCCACCGAGGAGAAATCGAAGGACGCCAAGAGCTGCTGGACTATCGCAAAGTATCGTACCATCCGAGCATCACGAGCCTCATACTTCCCGGTGATTTGGTTGACCACGAGCTGGAAGTCGCTAAAGGCCCTAAGTTGTTGGCCCCCGCCTTGTGCGCTAGGGTGAGTCCTATGATCATAGCCTCATATTCTGCCTCGTTGTTAGAGGCTAGAAAGTTTAGGCGAAGTGAATATTGGAGGATGAAGTTATCGGGGCCTTTTAGGATGATGCCCGCCCCGCTTCCCATCTCGCAAGACGAGGCGTCGATATAAACTTCCCAGATTGAATCTGCCTCCTGAATGTCAGATGGCTCGGAGATAGTGCACTCTGTGATGAATTTGGCGAGGGCTTATCCCTTAATGGTTGTCCTGGGATGGTAACTGATGTCATACTGGCTCATTTCGATCGACCACTTGACTAAGTAGCCAGAACTTTCAGGCTTGTGGAGGATGGCCTTGAGGGGCTGGTCCGTGAGAACCTGAATAGAGTGGGACTGGAAGTAAGGACAGAGATTTCGTGCGGCCATTACTAGTGCATATGTCACATTTTCCATCTTTGTGTATCTTGTCTCGGCCGAGAGCAAGACTTTGATCACATAGTAGAGAGGCTTTTGAACATCGTCTTCTTCTCAGATGAGCATGGCACTGAGCGCATTTTTCGAGGCTGAGAGATATAGTAGGAGGGGTTCGCCTGGTTCGGGTTTGCTCGAAAGTAGGGGGTTGGCAAGGTAGGACTTCAACTGGTCGAAGGCCTGTTGTTGGGGGCTGCCCCATTTGAAGCCTTTTGCCCCCCACAGGGCCTTGAAGAAGGGGAGGGACTTCTCTCCAGACTTGGAGAGGAAGCGGCTGATGGCCGCCAGTCTTCCCGAGAGCCGTTGAACCTCCTTAATGTTTTTAGGTGGGGCCATTTCGATTATTGCCTGGATCTTCTCGAAATCGGCCTCTATGCCATGCTGGCTGACGAAGAACCCAAGAAATTTTCCTGAGGAGACACTGAAGGCACACTTAGTGGGATTGAGCCTCATGTTGTGGGATCGAATGACGCCAAAAGCTTCCTCAAGGTCAGCGACGTGATCCTACCCCCGTCGGCTCTTGACCATTATGTCGTCGACGTATACCTTCATGTTACGACGGATATGATCTTTAAAAACTCGGTTGACAAGTCTCAGGTAGGTGCCCCCGACGTTCTTGAGCCCGAAGGGCATGACCCGGTAACAATAGAGACCTTGGTCGGTAACAAAGGACATTTTGGCGATGTTCGGCAGGAACATCCGGATCTGATTATGGCCCGAAAAGGCATCCATAATGCTCAGGAGCTCGTGACCCAACATTGCGTCGATCAAAGCATCGATGCTCGGAAGGGGGAAAAGGATCTTTGGGGCACACCCTATTGAGTCCGTAAAGTCTATGCAGATCCTCCAGCTCCTACTGGCCTTTTTTACCATTACGACGTTAGCCAGTCACTCGGGGTAGCTGACCACTTGAATGAACCGGGCGGACAATATTTTGTTCACCTCCACTTTCACTGCTTGTTTCCTCTCTGGGGCAAACTTGCAGCATTTCTGCTGGATCGGCTTAGAGCCTGGGGCGATGCTCATCCTGTGCATGATTAGATCTTAGAAAATCCCGGGCATGTCGGACGGCGTCCAAGCGAAGAGGTCGATATTGTGGCGGACGCAATTAGTTAGACCTGGCTTCAGGTCGGGGGAAGGGTGCAGCTCACACAGAACCACTTTGACTTGTCTTCCGCCTCGAATGAGACCACCTCCAATTCGTCCGCAGGTTCCAACTCGGGCTGGCTTCTTTCTGGCTGAAGCTTGACTGCATCGAGGGGGAACACCTTGCCGCTAACCGCATTCATGTAGCACGAATGTACAGACTCTTGATTGCCTCTAACAATGCCGACCCCGAGGTCAGTGGAGAATTTTAGCTTCAAGTGGTAGGCCGAGGGAACGGCCTGGAACGAGCAGAGGCCGGGTGGCCGAGGATGGCATTGTATGCTACTTTGACATTGACCACCATAAAGTCCATTGAATCGGTCCGTGTGATGGGGGTCGTGCCAGCTGTCACATCCAGTGTCACGATCCCTTCAATTTGTATTGGGATGCCCTAGAACCCATGCAGGGTGTATCCGATCGGCTTTAGCTTATCACGGGGGAGCTTGGAGTTCTCAAATGCTTTCGAGAAGAGAATGTTGACTGAGCTCCTATTGTCCATGAGAATTTGGCGGACTTCGAAAATTGCCATGACGAGGCTGATGATGCGGGCGTCGCACTATGGGAGCCGAACTCCCTCCAGGTCTTCTCTGGAAAAAGATATCGGTCGTTGCTAAATCCAGGGGGTGGGATGGTCCCGAACGGAGTTAACCTCTTGGACAAAGGCCTTACGAGAGATATTCGATTCCCCTCCCATGGGTCCACTATGGACGCAATGAGTATGGCCTGCCATCCGGTCTCCTCAGGCTCGGGGTCTTGCTCAAGCCACCGGTTGATCGTTCGAGGAGGAGGTGAAGGCCTTGGATTCCTCGGATCCATCCGGTCTCTTAGATTATCCCGGGTGAACTCTCTCAAGTACCCTCACTGGATGAGGGCCTCGATCTCGTCCTTAAGGGCTCGACAGTTGTCCATCTCGTGCCCATTGTTTCGGTGGAAGCGGCAGTAGAATCTCTGGTCCCGCTTCTTGTTGTTACTTGGTCGGGGAGGGAGTCGGATGAGCCCTTTATCCTCGATCTCCATCAGGATTGCCGAACTGTTCTGGGTCAGTGGCGTATACCTCTTAAATCTAGGGACCGGAGGAACTATCTTGAGACTAACTGTCTCTTTCGTGGTTTTCTTGATGGGCTCGATGTCGTCGGCCTTTCGCTTCCCCTTGGTAGTGGTTTCTTTGGTGCCATCCGGATTTAGGGCCTCTTCTGCTTGAATGTACTTCTCAACCCTGTTGAGCAGGTCGGGGAAGTCGACGGGCAGTTTTTTGGCCAAGGAAGCCTTAGGCTGACCGTGCCGAATGTTGTGTCGAAAAGTTGCCGAAGCGACGCCCATGTCAAGAAAGGAGACAGGCCTCACCTCGTCGGTGAACCTCCGAACGAAATTGCGAAGTGACTCCCCATCCTTCTGTCTGAGGTCCAGAAGGGACGCGCTCGTCTTCTCGACCTTTCTGCTTGTCACGAAGTGGGCTAGGAAGTTGGCTTTCAACTGGTCAAACAAGAAGACTGAGCCAGGGGTGAGTTTTGAGAACCATTCCCGAGCCGGACTACGTAGGATAGTAGGGAAGGCACGGCATACGAGGGGATCTGCAATGCTGTGAATCATCATGAGGATCTTAAACCCCACTAGTTGATCAGCAGGATCACCCTCGCCGTTGTATGTCTCGAATTGGGGAGGCTTGAAATTTCGGGGGATCTCGGCTTCCAAGATTTGGGGGGAGAATCGGGGTCGAGTCAGCCGATGACCATGACCCAGCATTGGTCTGCCCTTGCCGAGATGGGCGAGGCAATTCTCCATCTCCCGTAGGTGCCGGAGGACGACATCCTCTTCCTCCATGGGATGGGCCGATCCGTAGGACTCGCCGCCCCTCGCTCGAGACTGAGTGTCGGAGTTGTTGTGGACCTCGGTTACATGGCTGCCTCGGATTTCTTAGAAGACCTCGTTCCAAAAGTTTTGGAATTCGGCCCTCGTGACTGGGGCTTCCCCAACCGGGTCCTACGGTGGATTAGGTCCACGAGGCGAGTGGCTATGTCCTGGATCGCGGTCTAGGGACGGCCGTCTACGATGGTTCAAGACCGAGTTGGAAGCGGCCTCTCCCCTTGTCTGACTGGCCTACTGATTCAAGATGACTCATCGCAAATCAGTCACATTCGAGTGAGAAGCACCCGGCCCGTGTCTGGCCGCGCCGTTGACCTGTGGTTGGTTGGAACCTTGGGCATCCGCGCGGCTGTGATGTGGAGGGTCCGGATGTCGTGCCGAGGCGACGACCCTTCTAGCTTTAGGAGCCATAGAAGAGCTCAGACTTGAGGTGACGTTCCTGGCTGGGCTCAGACTGGCGACAGTACCTGAGCTTCCTAGAGATGGTGCCAACTTGATGTTGTTCATTTTTTGGGTGTGGGGACAGCATGTGTGAGTTCTTGTAATTTGTGTATAGAAAGATGTGGTACTGGCATCGATCCGATCCTAAGCTGTAGGACCGGTAAGGAAGTAGCAGGTGGAAGGTAGAGGCCGAGTGCTTGGTTCGGACCCAGTAGCTCGGCTCGGATCTAGTAGTTTGGCTCGGTCTTGTGTACCTGCACACTGCCTAGAAACACCGGGAGAAATTCCAGTGACAGGCCCTCCGACGATCTAGTCAATCACTGAGAAAGCAACAGTAGCTAGGGTTCAGGTGGGAAAAGTTATTACCTTTGAATGTGTGGAGGGGTAAACGGGTCTGAGATCCTAATGGCCGGGTTGGACCCGTTTACCAATGGGTCTGAACTGGTTCAAGCCCAACCTGATGCTGGACATGATGGTCGCAGGAAAGCGGGTTTCGAGGAGATCTGAGGGCCCTGATAATGCCACTCTCTCTATTTCATATCAAAAACCAAGTGTCCCCTCTTGATTATGTTTGACTGTGATAATCAAAGTGAAGTAAACTTTAAAGAATACCAAGTTTTTAACAATGGTTTTACTAATAATGAGGGAGGAAATGAGGTTAATTGTAAACTGGTAATTTACACGTGTCTTAATAATAATAGTTTTTTAAAGTAAAAATTTAGACGTTGTATCCTAAATTATTCTTTATAATAATTATGCACGTGCATTATAAGTTTTGGTAGATTTAAAAATGACACTAAGGCCTTCTCCCATTATAATATTAGAGATTTATAATTGAAGATGCTTTTGGAGGTGATATTTCAAAGGAAAGAGTATTTATGGAAATGTTGTATTTTCACACAATGATAATGGAAGTTTGTTGTCCAGAATCCAGATCAGCGTTTTAGAATGAACGCAACGGCAGGCATAAGTGAAGTATGATTCATATCCGTTCTCTGAAACAATTGAAATTTTATTTGAGTTGTGAAATAAACAGTTAATTTACTATATTATATTTTAATTTACTACATTATATTGATCTGACAGAAGCTAAATAAACTCAATATAAGTTAGCTGTTATTGAATCGCATATGCTTAGGAGTGGGCATCGGTCGGTATCCGACCTAATATGGACCATCCACCACCGATCCAAAAAAGTTCCGTTTTTTTAATTTTCTCATCCGTAACCAATCCGAACCTTAATTGGATCGGTTTCCATTCAAGCCGATTAAGCTCGGTTTGGATTAGATTGGATGGTCGGTTTGGCGTGCTACTTTTCACCTTCAACATCATTCATAATTTTGTTGAAATTTAAAAGATCAACTCCAATCAAACTTAAGAAACAACCTGCTATTTGTTATTCAGAAATGAATTTAAAATGAAGATTCATAAAACCACAAGTTGTTAATGAATTTTGCACTAATTGTTTGAGATGATGACATTTAAATGAGTGAGATAAACTGCTTTTTCACTTGCATACTTCTGTAATCTTAGTTTATTATCATAAAAGAAATATCAATAACCATAGCTAATTGAATTTCACGTGCAATAAAAAAAGATTTAGAAAATAATTTCTGCTTGACTTGATTAAAGTAACTATTAAATGTTACATCAACCATAGTTGGGTCACACTGTAAATCAAGCATTTCTCAACAACATAACACATAGGATTATGGAGAACCAAAACATAGGTAGAACAACTACTCGGTTTGTATTAAAGAAATTAAAAAAGACTGTTTGTATCTCAAGGAAAATGAGAAATGACTATTTGTATATTCAAGAAATTAAAGGAGAACTATATTTTTTATGGACTTATGCATATAGGTATGGTCGGTTCGGTTTCATCGGTTATTTGAAAGCCTCATCTAACAACCGAACCGGTCCAACTGGTTATTGAAGATCAAGAACCGATTCAATCTAAGCCCCTAATTGGTTCGGTTAAAAACCGGTCGGTTCGGATTAGATTGATTCAGATTAGTCGGTTCGGATAATAGTTGTCCACCCCTACATATGCTAACAAGAATATACTGAGTTGTGAAATGAATTTTTACCTAAAATCTTAAATTTTTTTTATAAAAATGGGTGATACGATTTAGGCCCTCTTAAAATTAAATTTTTGTTAGACCTATGTCATTTTTAAACTCTATTATAGACATCTCCAATAACACATTATCAACAACAATAATACATAACCACCTAGATCATATAGTGATAAGATCTTGGGATGAATTAAGAGAAATTTCAGGCTCGAAGCTTGGCTATATAGCCTTTACAAAAAGTTACAGAAAAAAGTAAAAGCCAACCTATACCATATTTACCTTTAAAATGAATGAAAGAGAGGAGAGGTAACTTCTTCTGTTTTCTTTTAAAAATGATTCATTCCAAGGCTATAGGATATTTATTACTACATTGAAAATAAGGCGTTGGCATGTTCCCAAGAGATTCCTTTCGTTGATAGGAACTTTCAATCATTGATTTTTAAACAAGATCATAACATCTTACATATTTAATGGGAGAGTTGGGTTCAAATAAATAAACAATTTTTTATTTTTTAGTGTGTCAACACGTACAGCGTACATGTTGGTAGATTTTTTTTTGTCCTTTTCATTTTCCCTCCCCATTTACCCCACGTGCAACGCACGTGTATAATATTTTTAAAATATATGTATATATATATATATATATATATATATATATATATATATAATATATTATATATATTATTATAGACGTGCATCGCACGTGCATTATACTAGTTAAATTTAATGGAAGAGATTTTAAACATTTAACAAAGAAAAATAAAATTTCAAGTCAAAACACGGAAGAACAAGAAAAAAGTAAATAATGCCCAATAAAAGAAAACGGAAAAGGAAGGAAATAAGTTTTTACAATAACCAATAGTTTTATTAATGCATTTACATATTTGCAAACAACCAAATAATCCCTTTCAAAAAAAAAAAAAAAAAAAAAAACACTACCTAAGAGCATCTGTAGACATTAGACTCAAAATTTTCATATTTGGCTTTTAAAAATATGAATTTTGAGTTGGAATTGTAGTCGTTGAACCAAAATTTTGTCCAACGGTGCATGATCGTTTTAATTTTGAATCTCAGCCGTTGGTTCTATAAAAAAAAATTGAGTCCAAAACATTTATTAAAAAAAAATATACGCATACGAACACATAATAATTTTCATAGGCCCATTCCATCTCATCCCTTGATCAAATAATCAAACCAATCTTAAATTAACTTTATATGCATAAATAATCCTATAGGCTTTATTCCATAGAAATTAAAAATACAGAAAGTGGGGAAAATCTCAGGGATGCAACATGATGTTGTGTCCTTCGCTTTTTTTTTCGCTCCGATTTCTTCAACGAATTTTTATTTTTAGCTGACACATTTTTTTTAAAAAAATTGATCGGATGCAAGATCATCTTGCGTCCGGCCTGTTAATTTTTTTTATATTTAATTATTCAAAAGCAAGATCAACTTGCGTCTGAGATAATTTTTTTAGAACGGACGCAAGATGATCTTGTGATTTTCGTATTTTGGAATTTTCTATGCCTTCTCTTAAATAAAGATGGCTACTGTTTAATTTTTTCCAAAATTTGAAAATGTAGGGAACGACTACAGATGATCTAATAATTATAAAGAAGAGAATATTACTTATTTATAAAATCTGTTTCCTTCATAGGGGAATCAAAATTTTATTAAGGATTAAAATTTAATTACTAAGTTCCCCGGTCACACATTTCATGAAAGATACAAATAATATATTACAACTCCAAAAGGCAAGTGATTAGAAGATCCAATGGTTAAAATTTAATTTTTCCAGCTGTCAATAGTAAATCCTAACCTTTTATTTTTATAATAATTAATAAATTGAAAATTACAAACTAATATTATATTTCTATTTTAATATTGTTACAAAAAATAAAATAGGTAAACAAGAGAGTCTATTACCATAAATACATAGTAGTATATTTGATAGCCTGATTAAAATAAAAAAAAGAAATCTATACTCAATATCAAATTGCTAAAAGCCCTTATCTTGGCAGTGATCTCGTTAAAAATCATAGGCACACGATCTCAACATACATCTTGAAACTTCTCAAGGGCAATACAGTAATTCTAAAACAACAAAAGGACTACAAGAAGAACGTGGGTCTTTCAGGTTCATTAGCTCAGCTTGGACCACAATTGTGGCTTACTTACAGCATAAGAAAGTCTGATTTCCAGCTAATTACAGCTATCAGTTAAATCCCCCAAATTGAGAATCAAATTCATTCACTATGGGAATCTCCCACTGAATTTTAAGAGATACCTTTTCGAGCAAATCTTCTTTAATTAATTCCTAGCCGGTAAATGCCATCTTCTCTCAATCAGTCAAGGGTGATGAACCTTTCTCCACTTAAAAGCCTATTCTCTATCCTGAGTTACTGAATTGAGAGTCAGAGGGTCTTTCTATGGAGTCACCACCGGTGTTAAGACTTTTTATAGGTTCTCGGACGTATCCAGATCCAGACGATTCCGGCCATCATACCAGGATTCAGGCGATCATTAGCCAACCAGACTTCGATCACGATTAACGGCTCAGATCAAAATTATTCTCCTCAAATAAAATTCTCATCATCTAAATGCTCCAACACAAAGTAAAAGTAGCAATAGATTGGCGCCAACTATGGGAAAAGCCATAGATCAGATCCGTCCATCAAAAACACTTCTGACCATGCCTCCTGCAAGAAAGCAAAAAGCGGTTGCCGCCAGCCGCCCAGCCAATCCCGTTCCTCCGCAATCGCCACCTCCTTGTTCGTCGTCGCAACCCCCCTCCTACAGGGTTACACTGGTCAGATCCTAACATAATCATCTCGAAGAACCCCATCCTACTGAGAACTGGGGATCTATCTGCACCTGAACCCCTTCCACGATGCCTCCTACATGATAGATCTCCACGAAGTCATCAAGTCCCACCTCCAAAGAGTATTCCTCTGTCATTTCCTAGATGAAAGGCACTCCCGAGATGATATTCCCCTCTAGGAATGCCAAAAGAGCCAGGGAAGCCCTTCATCCCAACAACAATGATTCCATTGAACGCCCTCGCCACGAGGACGTAGAGATGAGAGGAGCCCGAATCTTGTTAGTCGGTGAGCTCCCAAGCGTGAAAAAGAAGAGGAGGTGCCCATGACTCAGGCTGAGTTCCAGAATTTCACCGACCAAGTGCTTAGGCCCCTCCAAGGCATCCAGAATAAGGACCGCTTGACAAGTGCTCCACACCCTAGAACCGAACAATGAGCAGAGTCCCGCGGGTTAACTCAAACAAAGTGGCGAGAAGATGTGGTCCTCCGTCGCCTCCAAGAGATGGGGGATAGCCTTGCTCTGATCAGCCATGAGGAGGGTCTCCAAAGTGGAGGATACCTGCCTATCCGACCTCCCTTCACTATAGCCATCCTTGAAGCTCCTGTCCCAGAGAACTTAAAACCTCCCAACTTTGAGTCATACAATGGCAAAACTGACCCCGTGGATCACATGTAGAGTTTCAAAACTTTCATGATAATCCATCAAGCCTCTATGCACTCCTCTATAGGACTTTCCCTCTACCCTAAAGGGATCGGCATGGAAGTGTTGTCTCCCTCCAGGGTCCATCCCGTTCGTTTAATCAGTTCGTGGAATTCTTCTTCACGCACTTCGTTAGCAGCCGCAAGTGATGCTCTCTTTGAGCTGAGGTAGAAGATTGGTGAGTCCCTCAAGGAATTTGTCAGAAGCTATGCGGTCAAGTCTAGGTATATCCCTAACCTTGACCTAGCAATATCAGTAGCAACAACACCATTTCGGCACAATGTCCATGACTTCAACCTCAAAGCGTAATTGGCCAAGAAGCCCAAACGGGACTTTTGTGAGCTCTTATTGAGGTGCGAGAAGTACATGAGGGCTAAGGAGGTCCTCCATCCTCGGGACCAAAGTGAGGATTCGTCTGGAAACAAATGAAAAAGTGTAAATGATGAAAGGCCCAATAAATTTCAAAATAACGGTTCTGGCCATCGTCACCCTACTCTGGTCCATAGCTTCAACAAGTTCACCCATTTCAGCATCAATGTTTCAAACCTTCCTCATGGAGATTGAAGGAGAAGCCCCCCCCCCCCCCCAAGATGAACTAAGCTAGCATGAGTGGGGAAAAGATCGGCACGAAGCTTTCAAACAGCTCAAGGCATATCTCACAAATGCATCTCTCCTACGTAAGCCAAAGTCGAGGGAAATACTCTACCTCTATTTGACTACTTTGGACAAGACACTCTGCGCGGTCTTGATTATAGAAGAAGAAAAGTCTAGAAACCAATCTACAATGTAAGCAAGATTTTGCTTCATGCCTAACTCCATCATTCAAAGATGGAGAAGATGTCCTATGAAATCATTGTTGGTGTATGCCATAGAGGCCAGTTGTGCATTGACATTACTAGTTTACATTGTATCATGATATTTATTTCATATATGAGACATTTTATTTATTGTGTTGTTTATTATGATTAAATGAACGTAATAAAGACCTTAAAATAGTAGGTTCAATACCTTGGGATATAAGTACATGACTTAATTGTGAGATCCTATTGGTTGTAATCAGAACACTATTCTCAAATGTTCCTAGTCAAGTATTATTGTGAATTAGGATAACAATAATGCATAGAGACTAGTATGTGCATAGACTGATGACCATATCTCATGGGTCATGGATATGGGATATCAAGTCTTCACATGGGTACATATTAGAGTAATAATGTACTGGACTGACACACCATGAGAAAGCTGCATGGATCATGTAAGTGTCATAAGCGGTTCTCACAATGACCATGGTGTATGTAGTCCTTTGACTTGAAGTCACTACGATTTCTTACACGAAAAGTTATATGTTTTAATGTAATCAAACATTGACTATAATAAGGTGATTATAAAGTCGACTATTGGATATACTACAAATCATGCGAAGGGATGTGAGTGATTTAGATAGAATTTGCTCTCTTACATAACAGGAGCGATATCTATGGGCCACTTGATTGAGTGAGACTGCAAAATGCATGGCCATGTTCAAATGAGTCAATATGAGATATTGAGCTCATTTATTTTAGTAAGTCTACTCGGATATCAAGAAACCAAAGATTGAACTATACAAGGGTGACACGCTCAATGCCTTGTGGTCAATTAAGATATATGGACAAAGGGACTAGACTACATGGTAACATTGGTCACGGATAGGTTATGTCTAATCACTGACATTCCCGTTACTTGAGTAGCAGTGATGTATTGCTAGATACCGCTCATTGTTTGTAATACAAGAATATGATTTTAGTATTACTGTCAACGTAACGGGAACCTACAAGGTCACACACTCAGAATGGATCGAAATTGAGATTTAAATTTATAAGATGAATTCAATTGGAGATTCAAGTAAGACTTCAACTCCTGATATTGGTTGGATATTTAATTAGATTAAATGGGCTGACTAAAGTTCAAAGGCCCACACAAGAATCTGAACCAGGCAGATTGTGAGTCCAACAACCTCATTACTCTCTTAGGGTCGATTTTTTGCAGCTATATATATGATACGTATCTGTGAAAAAGTGTTACATGAGAAAACCCTAGCGGTTACAGGAATTGTGAAAGAGAGAGATCATGAGGAACATCCCTTCCTGCAGCTAGTACCGCGACGTGAGGGAAAGCTTGATTTGATCCGTTTGTGTGGATACCGTAGAGGCACCGCAACTTTGCAATGCTGTGATCGACATTAATTGTAGACAAAAGATCCATCTTCAAGTTATAACTCCTAAACACAGATTTTGTTTTTCGCATGGATCCATGGCTAGGTTTCGATATTTCTTTGTAATTTTTTCACTGTGTATTTGATCTGAGACTACCATCGAATCCTAACATTCATAACAGCTACCAGAAAGCTGTACTTACTTCCATGCACACTTCATGTCAGTTGTCACTGACCAACCCCTCAAGTAAGTACTCCACAAGCCGAAGAACTTTGGGAAATTCATAATGTGGTCCATCGAGTTTAGCCAACTCAACATCAACTACTGGATGGAGATGGCTATCAAGGCTCAAGCCTTAGCCAAATTCATCATCGAGTGCAATATCTCCCCCCCTCTGAGGAAGGCAAACATCCTCAACTATAGAATGACTACATTGATGGCTCCTCTTGCATTGAAGGAAGCAGGACTGGTGTCATCTTACTTTCTCCAGACAAGTTCATCCTCCAATACTTCGCCTTAATTTTTGAGCCTCCAACAACGAATTTGAGTATGAGGCACCGATTGTCAGCCTCTTAGCTCGGAAAGCATGGGTTCAATTACTCCTAGTTGGTAGTGAATCAAATCCAAGTTTAATATGAGAAAGAGATTATCGCATGGTCAAGTACTTAACTTGTATCAAAAAAATAATGGCTGCATTCTGAGAGGCTTAGGTCACTCGCATCCCCCGCATGGAAAATGGTCAAGCAAGTGCCCTCTCAAAGCTAGTATCTAATTTCTTTGAAGGACTCAACCACACAGTGCTGATTGAGGTCCTACCCAAGCCGAACATCGAAGTGGAAGCTCTAGAGCTTTATGTTGTGACTCCTCAGACACAGAAGACAATTGGATAAAACCCTGCTAGAATTTCTCGACAAGGGGTTCCTCATGACATATCCCAAAGAAGAAAAAAAGATCTGGGTGAGAGCAGAAAGATATGCACTCATTAAAGGAGTCCTGTACAAGCACTTCTACACTCTAATAGATGGCGAAAGATATGCACTCATTAAAGGAGTCCTGTACAAGCACTTCTACACTCTAATAGATGGAAAACCTTACTTGTGATTCCTCAATCCTTAGGAATCCAAGTATGCTCTTAGAGAAGTACTCGAAGGAATCAGTAGTGGTTACATAGGCGCGAGGTCCTATGCACAAAAAGTTCTCAATCATGGGTACAAATGGCCCTCAATCCTCGATGATGCACAAGCGTAAGTTCATCATGCGTCCGCTGCCAGAAGTTCTCCCCAAGTGGGTTCCCCAGGTTGACCTTACTTCCATGTCAAGCCCGATCCCCTTCGTCATGTAGGTTATGGATTTACTTGGGTCTTTCCCACCTGTGACAGGACAGAGGAAACTTTTAGTGGTAGCTATTGACTGCTTCACGAAGTTAGTCAAAGCGAAACCGTTGGCCTCCACCATTGAATAGAAGATTCAGCATTTTTTGTAAGAACATTGTTTGCAGGTTTAGGATCCACTGAATTATTGTCACCAACAACAGGAACCAATTCACCTCCAAGAGGTTCTGCACTTTCTGCTCCAATCTCGTTATCAATCGTTTCTCTTATATTTCACATCCTCAGGACAATGGTCAAGCTGAGATTGCCAATGGACATATCATTGATGGCTTAAAGAAGAGGCTCGATGAAGCTCTAAAGGGTCTATGGGTCGAAGAGCTCCCAAGTGTACTATGGTACTATAGGACCAAAAAATAAAACCCGACTAGAGAATCCCCGTTCAACCTAACATTCATGTCCAAAGCTCTAACCCCCTTAGAAATTGGACTACATTTTGATCGCCTCCTCTCTTTAAATAAAGAATAGAACACGGTTGATCTCCGGGGGAAACTTGATCTCATCGAAGAGATCAGCGAGAAATCCACCCTACGATGACAAATCTATTAGCAAAAGGTGAAAATTTTCTACTACAAGAAAGTTCAGCCAACGAACTTGAAAAAGGCAACCTCCTCCTAAGAAAGCTCAAAATGTCCGATCCACCAAAGAAGGAAAAACTCACACTGAACTGGGAAGGACCCTACAAGGTCTGCCCAAGGGCTTGCCAACATGAAGACCTAGGGGGCAAGAAGGTATCAAGGACTTGGAACGCTGAACATTTGATGAAGTTTACCAAGGATGTTTAATGCCCTCTATTAAATTTTTATAATTTGTAATAAGAACATTTTTTATAACGGTCAGAGCATGTAATAATGGCTAGCAACCAAGTCAACTACTTAAGTTGATTTTTCAATAAACTTGTAAAATTTTCTCCAATAAATTCATGTACTACAATGTCATGCCCCGCTTCCTAAAAGAGAATACGGAATACGGATACGCGACAAAAGCCAAGCGAATAATTTTCATCATCCATAAGCTGTTCAAGAATCTTTACAACATTTCACAAGAATAATCAGAGTCAGAAGCAAAAGGATCAACCAAGCATGCACATATAAACCAAAATACCAATAAGAATACTTGAAATCATAATATATTAATCTCAAATAATCCAGATCTGAATAAGTCAATATCCTGGGTCACATTGCCCAAATACAAAATAAATCCAAGTAACAAGTACAATTGTTCAAGATAAGCAATAAGAAATAATAATGACAAATTCTAGCAACTAGTATCTCATCTCACCAACACCATCTGGTACATGTTTTCCAAAATCTGCAATTTAATAATAGCAGGAATAGGAAAAAGAAAACAAACTCCCGTCAATGCAAGTTACGGGCCGCTTGTAATGCAGGATACAAGTACATGGGAAAAACTAACAAATAGCATGGAATAAGTATGATATTAAAATATAACAACTAGCATGGTAAGGTGAACAAGAATAAGTAGCATGTAACAAGTGTCAAGTAAACAAGTATCATGTAAACAAGTAACAAGTATCAAGTATCATGTAAACATGTAGCAAGTATCAAGTCTCATGTATCATATAATCAAGTATCAAGCAGGCATGTGTCATGTTCAAGTGTCATGTATAAAGTCTTGTAGTTATTACTATCTAGGTAGCACTTCATGCATCCCGGTTTTTACTACATGGTTTCTACTACAAACAGTTTCGCTTTAGATTTCATAGTGGGCCATAGAGGGTAGTGTACTCAGGGACAAGTATCAAGTATCGAGCTCCAAGCTCCAAGTATCATGTATCATGTATCATGTATCACGTGTCAAGTTGTGCAAGTGGCAAGTACGTGTCTTGCGTGCAAGTGTCAAGTAATAATGTGTCAAGCATCATGTATCAAGTAATCATGTGTCAAGTATCATGTATCAAGTCATCACATAGGATCAGTGGATCTCCTTCCGAGTACACGTTTCTGAATTATTCACTATTAGATCTTTCCCTTAAACCCCGGCTTGATTATTTATTATTAATGTCAAACAAGCATGTAGGTGTCACGGACAGGGCAAGTATATCACGGTGTAAAAAAGTAACAAGTTCAAGTTTCAAGATAAACATGTACGGGTGCAGGATAACACATAAAAGGATAAAATAACCAAATTTCTAGTTCAGGACAGCAAAACCATACTGCAGCAAAACTAAGATTCCCGTTGCTCCAAAAATGCAAATCTAAATCCGTCGAAAGGTCTAGAAAATAGACTCCCGACTAAATCCAGAAAGTATATATAAGTCACATAGTATTTCACAAAATCATAACTCAAAACTGGTTTGAATCTAAAAAATGTGTTTAGCCAAAAATCAGAAGATCGTATTCAAAAACAGGAAAACAGCATGAAAAATCATTAAATAAATCCACGAAAAATCTGGGGTATTTACCTATATGTATAGTAACAGAAAAAAAAGTTTCATAATTTTCCATCAAAAATAGAGTAGTCAAGTAAAATCAGAAAATATAAAGATGTAGTAGTTTTGTGAATCTGGAATGGTAAACACTGCAGTACGAAAATAACAATATCTCACAAACCCTAAATCAAAATCCAAATCCATCAAAAGGGTAAGAAAATAGATACAGTAGGCTAATTTTCATATTCAGAAATAATTTAGAAACAGAAAGTAGAAATAGGTCGAAAATCAAGTTCTTTACTGAATAGTAGTAAATTTCTGCATGTAAACTCTTATTTGCAAGCATGAAAAGATTTTTAAAACTCTTCAAATAAACCCACCAAAATTCTGGATAAACCCCAATCAAGTCAAGAAGTATTGAGCATAATTTCAAATCAAAATAAAATTAACACCAAAATAAAAATAGATTACTCTTCAGAATTCGTAGAAAACACAATCTGGAAATCTTTCGACACTACTGTAGTAAAATTGACATAACTCACAAACTAAAAATTGAAACTGAGATCCGTCAAAAGGTTTGGAAAATAGATAGAGTTCTCTACAAATCATGTTCACAAAATATTCTCAAATACTGACCTTAATAGGATCTAAAATACTGATCAAAACTGAAAATATCGCATATGCACAAAATCCACTAGTTCACTTAGAACTTATCCAAAACACAACCAAACATGATATAGAGTATACTAGATGTCCAAGAAACATGATATAGGGTATTTCACAAGTCCAAGACATGTCTATCATGAATAACACGAACGAGTACGAGATAACATATGAATAATACGCATATATGCAACAAGATGCGGTCAATCCTAAGTTATATCATGTCATGTATGTCGTGAGGCAACTATGGTCAAATCATCACTATAGAGACAATATCAACAAGGGGATTCACACACAACTCTTTTCTAGAACCCAACTACAATACAAGCGGTATTTAGTACTTGTATATGCGAAGGAATTTGATACAAGTTACTTGCCTTAACCGATAACGAAAATGACTCCAAGCAAGAATAACGGGAATGGATTCCCGGCCAACGAACTCAATGAACACACAAGCCAAAAATGAGCAATACCCACGAACCACGAGCGGACCACAAACCCAACAACAAACACAATACGAGCACACAAGCACACAAACCCAAACACGCAACAAAAGAGAGCGAGTGAGAGAGACGACGGACGGGACTGCGAAGGTAGTGGCTGCCGATGCACAGGCCGCACGACGAGAGGCCGAGGAGGGCGCTGCACTTTGGTGCAGTTGCGGTGGCAGGGAGAGGGACCTCAGGGACTGCACGACAAGGTGAAGGGATGAGAGGGAGGTCGGGGAAGAGAGATAGATGGGAGAGAGAGAGAGCACAGGGTTCAGTCGGGGTGGCTAGGAGGTCAGGAAAGCACCGGGATGGGGGTTTAGCGACGCTAGGGTTCACACGAACAGAAGGAGATAGTCGGGGTGCATGGGTTTTCATATAAATAGTTTGGTTTTTAGGGTTGAGAAGTAGGGGGTAGGCTGTGGTGGAAACTGAGTATAGGGGAGTAAGGGTCGGGTTGAGTAGGGAAGTGGGTTTCGGGTTGGGTAGTTGAATAGGTGGAGCTTAGGTTTAGGGGTAATTAGTTTAGTGGGTAAGTTTAAATGGGTAGTGGAACAATTTAAACAGGGAATTTAATTGTGGTATGGGTTTCTATAGGAATGGATATTAGGTTGATAGCAAAGTGAGTAATAGAGAGTTTAAATGAGTATTAGGGATTCAAGAAAAACTATAGGTAGGCCAAAAAGAACAAAATAATAGAAAAATAATATAGGGTGCAAACAACAATAAAGAGGATAAAAAATAATCTGCTCGATCAAAATGGAACGAAACAAGAGACGAACAAGGATCAAGAATTTAAATAAAAGAAGACAAGAAAAATAAAAAGAATATATATATTGAAAATAAAATCCAATATACGGTCCGAAAGAGATACAATGGAATCAAATATAAGGAAAAAAGAAAATACACTCAAAAAAATTACATAAAATGAAAAACAGAGGTTACAATCCTACTTACCTAACACGAAGAATTTCATCCTCAAAATTCAACAAGAAGATACATTGGGTAACCCCAAAAACAACCAAAAAGAACAAAACAAAAACTACTCAAACAAATGAGGAAACTTCTGCTGAATCTCCTCGTCCATCTCCCAAGTCGACTCACCGGGGGAGTGAGGATTCCAAGCAACACGAACCAACTTGATGATCTTGTTTTTAAGCACTTTCTCCCGCCGATCCACAATAGCAACTAGCAGAATCTCACAAGTCAAATTCGGCCGAACGGTCAACTCAGAATAGTCCATCACGTGGCTCTCATCTCGGATATATCTCCTGAGTTGTGAGATATGGAAAACATCGTGCAGTCCTGATAAAGCTGGTGGCAATGCAAGATAATAGGTCACCTTGCCTACTCGCTCCACAATATCAAATAGTCCAATAAATCTAGGGCTGAGCTTGCCCCCACTACCATACCGAATGACACCCCGCCAAGACGATACCTTTAGGAAAACATGGTCATCAACCTCAAACTCCAATGCTCTCCAATGGACATCGGCCCATCGCCTCTGCCTACCCTGAGCTGCCTGAAATGCTTCCTGATCTGAACCACCGCATCAACTGTCCTGGTGATCAACTCTGGGCCCAATAACTTCCTCTCACCAATATCATCCTAGCACACTGGTGATATGCACTTCTACCCAGAGAGCACCTCGAACGGAGCAGCTTTAATACTGGCTTGAAAGTTGTTATTGTACGAGAACTTAACGAGATGTAAATGGTCCTCCCATGATCCACCAAACTGAAGCATACAGGATCTCAACATGTCCTCAAGAATCTGGATGGTCCTCTCTGACTGTCCATCAGTCTGCAGATGAAAAGTTGTACAGTACTTCAATTTACTTCCCAAACTGTTCTGAAGACTCTCCCAGAACTGAGATTTGAATCTCGTATCCTTGTCGGATACAATACTAACTGGAACCCCATGAAGCCTAACAATCTCTTGCATGTACCTCTCAGCAAGGATCTCAGTAGACTGCCCGACACGAAAAGGAATGAAGTGAGCACTCTTCGTCAAACGGTCGACAATTACCCAAATGGCATTATGACCCTTAAGACTCCTCGGCAAAGCGATCACAAAGTCCATAGTGATGTGTTCCTACTTCCATACTGGAATAGGAAGTGGATGAAGAAGTCCAGCGGTTATCTGATGCTCTGCCTTAACCTGCCAGCAAATCAAACACTGAGTAATAAACTGAGCTACTGCTCCCTTCATACCATGCCACCAGAAATGAAGCTTCAAATCCCGATACATCTTAGTATCGCCAGGATGGATGGAATACGAAGACTGGTGGGCTTCCTCAAGCAACCTCTGATGAACTTCACCCTTTGGGACACATAACCTGGACCCAAAACGAAGCGATCCATCAGCATGAATAACCAGGTCCGTTCTGGACCCATACTCAATCTCAGCTCGAAAACCCTGCAACAGAGCATGCACATCTTTAATCTGATCAGCAAAAGATGACTGAAGCTGGAGCACCAAACAACTCCGATCAGAACTCGGCAGCAAAACCTCCAACTCCAACCTCAGCATCTGCTCAATCAGATGCCTCTGCTGAGTCAAAACATAACTGCCGGTCTCCTGCTCAAAGCATCTGGCACCAAGTTTACTTTACCAGGATTGTATTGCAAACTGATGTCATAATCAGCCATAAGTTCCAACCAACGTCTTTACCTCATGTTTAACTCCTTCTGGGTGAAGATGTACTTTAGACTTTTGTGGTCTGTAAAGATCTCCACTCGGTCCCCAAGTAAATAATGTCTCCACAACTTCAAATCATAAATCACTGCCGCTAACTCCAAGTCATGAGTCGGATAGTTCTTCTCATGCGGCCTCAACTGCCTCGATGCATACACAACGACTCAGCCATTCTACATCAAAATTTCTCCAAGACCCTTACCAGAAGCATAACAGTGAATTATAAATCTGCCTGAACCATCTGGAATAGTCAACACAGGTGCTGACTTCAGTCTGTTCTTCAACTCAACAAAAGTCACACCACACTCATCAGACCAACAGAACTTCTGATCCTTCCCATTCAACTTAGTCAATGGTCCCACTATCTTCAAAAAATCTTGGACGAATTTTCGATAATAGCCAGCTAAACCAAGAAAACTTCTGACTTCAGAAATTGACTTGGGAATAGGCCAATCCTTCATAGCCTCAACCTTGGCAGAATCCACAGAAATACCATCGCTTGAGATAATGTGCCCCAAGAGAAAAAAATCCCGTCGAGCCAAAACTCGCACTTGCTAAGTTTCCCACAAAGCTGATTCTCTCTCAAAGTCTGCAAAACTACTCTAAGATGCTCAGCATGATCTTCCCGATTCCGAGAATACACCAAAATATCATCAATGAAGACCACCAAAAATCTATGCAAGAACTGAGAAAAGACCCGGTTCATAAAACTCATGAATACAGCAGGCGCGTTCGTAACTCCGAACGGCATTACAAGATACTCATAGTAGCCATATCTGGTCCTGAATGCAGTCTTCTGTATATCATTCACCTTCACTTTGACTTGATGATACCCAGAACAAAAATCCAACTTCGAGAAAATAGCAGCCCCACTCAACTGATCAATCAAATCATCGATCTTGGGCAGCGGATACCGATTCTTCACAGTAACACTGTTAAGTTCCTGATAATCCGCACACAGTCGACGACTACCATCCTTCTTGTTGACAAAAATGGCTGGAGCACCCCAAGGCAAAATGCTAGGTCTGATGAAACCTAAATCAACCAACTCCTGAATCTACACCTTAAGCTCAGCTAACTCAACTGGTGTTATCCTGTAGGGACTCTTCGATATAGGCGCCGTACCTGGCTGAACTTCAATACCGAACTCTACATCCCTATCAGGGGGTAAGCCAGGCAACTCCTCTGAAAAAATATCCAAAAAATCCCGAACTACTAGAGGCACAGCATCACATCCTGAATGCAACTCCATCGCACAAACCTCCCGATCAACTGCAGTTCGGCCAAGGCACATCTCTCCGACATGGAACTCAAACTCTGCGCAATCTGAAATCCAGAATACAACTTTCTTGGCATGGAAATCAATAATGGCATGGGTTTCACCCAACTAATCCATACACAGAATAACGTCGAATCCTGAATTCCCAATTACAATCAGATTGGCCTTGAAATCTGTACTACCAATAATTACGGGACATTTCCTGCACTTCCAAGAACAAATGACAACTCCACCACTTGTCACAATGTTCCAAGCCTCTAACATGTTTCTGCACTCCAACTGATGGCGAGCGACAAATCAAGAGGAGACAAAAGAATGGGTTGCCCCGGAATAATAAAACATGAGCAGGAAAAGAGAAAACAAGGACAACACCTAAGACAGAATCAAAAGAGACATGAAAAAAGAATGGTTGAACAGGGGTGAGAAAAAACAAAATGTAGAAGATAAACAGAAAGAAATAAAGTAAAAAGGAAATGAAGAAACAAAAGAGAAACAACAAAACAATAAAAATAAAAGATACCTGCAACCACACCCTCAGCTGACTCAGCATCAGCCGCAGTCAGGTTGAAAGCCTAACCTCTCTTGGGAGCAGCGGTCCTCTGACCGATAATCTGGCACTGCAGAGGAAGCGGTGGTCTAACTGGACCACGAGCTGCAGCAACTGGCTGAACTGGACCCCTAGCTGGAAGAGCCAACTGTGGGCAGTCCCGCACTGAATGGTCAGCAGCACCACATCCAAAATAGCGATGATTGGAACATTGGCAATCCTTGCGCTCATGCCCTGGAAGTCGGTAAAAGTCACAAAAACCAACTCTCGGAGGACCTACAGCAGAGTAAGGAGCTGCCCTGACCGGAGGAGCTGGGACAGGTCTCTGAACAGGCCCACCAGATTGCCTAGCAACTGAGTGTGGAACAGTTTGCTGAGAAGGAGCCAATCCACCACGAGCCTGCTCCTAAGCTCTAGCTGCCTCAAGGGCCTCAGCATAAGTACACAAGCGAAGAGAGACAAGTTGCACCTTGATGTCTCGCTTAAGCCCCAAAATGAACCTACGAGCCCTATCCTCTTTGTTCGCCACAAGAACGGCTGCGAAGCAGCTAAGTCTAGTAAATTCAGCTGCATACTCGTCCACTGACCTGGAGCCCTGTTTCAAGAAAGTCTTATGTTACAACATTGCTTAGACAATATGTAACAAAATTTCATTACTAGAAATAATGACCAACCTATTTCAGGACCAAAAATTGATGCTCTATCACAACTCTAGTGTTGCTAGGAAAGAACTTCTCTAAGAAGCTCATAGTGAAAGTGACCTAAGTGATCGGTCGTTCGAGCCTTTCGGACTCAGATCTCCACCAAATATGAGCCAAGTCCACCAACTGGATGGCCACCACATCCACTCGATCTGTATCAGCCACTCTGGCTGCCAAGAGTAGTTGCTCTGTCTGAATCAACCACTATTCAACCTCCAAAGGTGTCTCAGTGCCTGAAAACCTATCGGGATGCAGCCTCATAAAGTCTGTGTCTGTTCCCAGATGAGGAGGAAGAGTTGCCTGCATAGGCACAGCGGGTGGCAAAACCCGAGCAGCTTCCAAAGTAGCCATCACCAAGTCACTGTGGTTTTTCCGCATATTAATCAAGCGCTCAAGCATAGTAGTGACAGCCTCAGGTCCTAGCTGCTCATCTGGGATACGAGAAAAACCTCTACGAGCCATAGTCTGCACAAAACCAAAAACAAATAGCATCCAGATCAAAGTTGATAATAATTCATTTATGTATGCATGGTTGGCGAAATATTGAGCCGATCCCAGTTCGAGCCAAGCTTGTCTAATATATCAGACAACTAATTCATTAGCCAAACCTGGTGCTTAGATACCACTAAAAATCTTGTCATGCCCTGCTTCCCAAAAGAGAATACAGAATACGGATACGCGATAAAAGCCCAGTGGATATTTTTCATCATCCATAAGCTGTTCAAGAATCTTTACAGCATTTCACAAGAATAATCAGAGTCGGAAGTAAAAGGATCAACCAAGCATGCACATATGAACCAAAATACCAACAAGAATACTTGAAACCAAAATATATTAATCTCAATTAATTCAGATCTGAATAAGTTAATATCCTGAGTCACATTGCCCAAATACAAAATAAATCCAAGTAATAAGTACAATTGTTCAAGATAAGCAATAGGAAATAATAATGGCAAATTCCAGCAGCTAGTATCTCATCTCACCCACACCATCTGGTACCTGTTCTCCAAAATCTGCAATCTAATAATTGTAGGAATAGGAAAAAGCAAACAAACCCCCGTCAATGCAAGTTACGGGCTGATTATAATGCAGGATACAAGTACATGGGGGAAACTAACAAATAGCATGGAATAGGCATGATATCAAAATATAACAACTACCATGGTAAGGTGAACAAGAACAAGTAACATGTATCAAGTGTCAAGTAAACAAGTATCATGTAAACAAGCAACAAGTATCAAGTATCATGTAAACATGTAGCAAGTATCAAGTTTCATATATCATGTAATCAAGTATCAAGCAAGCATGTATCATATTCAAGCGTCATGTATCAAGTCTTGTAATTATTACTATCTAGGTAGCACTTTATGCATCTTGGTTTTTACTACATGGTTGCTACAACCAATAGTTTCGCTTTAGATTTCCTAGTGGACCATAGAGGGCATTGTACTCAGGGACAAGTATCAAGTATCGAGCTTTAAGCTCTAAGTATCATGTATCATGTATCATGTATCACGTGTCAAGTTGTGCAAGTGGCAAGTACATGTCTTGCGTGCAAGTGTCAAGTAATCACGTGTCAAGCATCATGTATCAAGTAATCATATTCCAAGTATCATGTATCAAGTAATCACGTAGGATTAGTGGATCTCCTTCCGAGTACACGTTTCTAATTATCCACTATTAGATCTTTCCCTTAAATCCCGGCTTGATTATTTGTAATTAATGTCAAACAAGCATGTAGGTGTTACGAACAGGACAAGTATATCTTGGTACAAATAAGTAACAAGTTCAAGTTGCAAGATAAATATGTACGGGTGCAAGATAACACACAAAAGGATAAAATAACCAAATTTCTAGTTAAGGACAGCAAAACCATACTGCAGCAAAACTGAGATTCCCGTTGCTACAAAAATGCAAATCTAAATCCGTCAAAAGGTCTAGAAAATAGACTCCCGGAAGAATCCAGCAAGCATATATAAGTCACATAGTATTTCACAAAATCATAACTCAAAAATGGTTTGAATCCAAAAAATGTGTTCATCCAGAAATCAGAAAATCGTATTCAAAAATAGGAAAACAGCATGAAAAATCATTAAATAAATTCACGAAAAATCCAAGACAAGTCTACCACGAATAACACGAACGAGTACGAGATAACATATGAATAACTCTTTCAAAGAAAACAACGAGTTCGGAGACCGGCTCGTCACTCAGGCAGCTCTTTAATCTTGCTAACCCTCAAACAGTAGGTTTGGAGTCCAACTCGCGACTCGAGCTACTCCCAGAACCTGTGAACAACAAGTTCTAAGTTTGGCTCGTCGTTCGAGTTGCTTTCACAACTCACTAACACTAAAGAAGCAGGTTCAAAGTCAAACTCGCAACTCGAGCTACTCCCACAAATTACGAACAACAAGTTTGGAGCTATGCTCATTGCTCGAGCAGCTCTCTCAACTCGCTAACTCTCAAAAGGCAGGTTCAAAGTCCAACTCGTGACACGAGCTACTCCCACAACTTGTGAACAAAAAGTTTAGAGCTCGTCTTATTGCTTAAGTTGCTCTCATAACACACTAACTCTCAAATTGGAGGTTCAAAGTCCAACTCGAGACTCGAGCTACTCCCACAACTTGCGAAAAACAAGTTTGGAGCTCAGCTCGTTGCTTGAACTGCTGTCACAACTTGCCAACTCTCAGACAACAGGTTTGAAGTCTAACTTGTGACTCGAACTACTCCCACAACTTGCGAACAACGAGGTCAAAGTCAGGCTCATCACTCAGGCATCCCTCACAACTCACTCACTCTTAAACAACACGTTCAAAGTTAACTCATGCTCGAGCTACTCCCACAACTTTGAAGCTTGACTTGCTGCATGAGTTGCTGTCACAACTTACTCACTCTCAAATAGTAGGTTCAAAATTCAACGACTTGGGCTAATCCCAAAACTTACGAACAACAAGTTTGGAGCTCGGCTCGTTGCTTTTGCTGCTCTCACAACTTGCTAACTCTCAAATACCAAGTTTGGAGTCCAACTCACGACTTAAGCTACTTCCACAATGTGCGAATAACGACTTTGGAGCTCGACTCATTGCTCGAGCTACTCTTACAACTTGTGAAAAACAAGCTTTGATATTGACTCGTTGCTCGAGCTACTCTCATAATTTGCTAACTTCATATAGCAGACAATGACACAAAGGAAGAGAAAATAAGACAAATAAGTACGCAATCTTTATTTCTTATCAATGTTCTAGTTCAAGTCTTAGGAACCAAGTACATTAGATCGGTCTGAAAGTCTCTCCACTCGTCACTTACGAGCTCAGGGAAGATAAATACTTATGTTAAGAGTCATGTCTCGCTCGTGGTGCCTCCACACAATTGGGGTTCCTGCTCGGCCACCCAATCTACCCAAAAAAGGTTCCAATTTGACCGATTGAGTGTGAACATCATGGTAGGTGGAGGGTAACACCCTCTTCGTAGATGCTTAGCTTGAACTCCCAGCCACTCCACCTGAGCATCTTCGAAGTTCCTCGGCACTGCCCGAACCCCCGATTTTAGCTCGTGGAACGTGATTCCTTGGTTATACTTGTTGCATGAGCAAGAAGAACTTCGCGTTCGCAGTCCCCCAAGCTTTGCTTTCAGACGGTAAATCTCCAAGTCCATAATAAATATCATATCCTTAAGGTGATCATCATTGACGCGAATCTTTCAACTAACCGTTTGGGTGCGAGATGAGCAACCGGGATGAGCCTCGGCCGAGCACCAAGGATGAGTCACCTTCAAGTGGTCAAGCTCTAAGTTCATCTCGACAAGCCACACCTTTAGACTATTTTTTTTGACCAGTTGCTCATCCAGTAGACCACGAAGATGAGCGATTTATGCATCCTAATGATCATGTCTAGTGTACACGACAACTTGTCAATGCAAACAAAGAAGTTACAACACCGAAAAGTACCAAGTCACCTTCAGAAGTTAGAAGTTTTTAAAATTCGAAAAAATGCATCAAGGGTTCGACACAAAAATTTGCACCCAAGATTCCACACATTAATTTCATTAATGTAGATAAAGATACAAAACGGTGGTCAATCCACTGTTTGTAAAAAGTAGAAAAGAAGTGTGAGAGATAAATTTGAGCGACAAGATCAAGGGAGCACCTCGTTGCCCACGGTAGGAGGTTCGCTCATCTGCTGGGGCTCCGATATGGCCTCCTCCTTATCCTCCTTATGGATGCCCTCCTCAGATCTACTCTAGCTCTCCTCGGGGACCACGAAGACCTCGCCCTCTTTAAGGCTGAAATGGTACCCCTCGCCGCTAAAGCCGGCAACTCACTCCTCCACGTCTATCAGAGCCTTCTTATAGCCCTGATATTGGGCATTAATGAGTGTAGAACCCCATATTTTCAAATATTATTTTTATATTTGAAAATAAATTTCAATTTATTTTTGGGGATTTAATGAGTATTTTCAGAAAATTTATCTTTTGTACACATGCAAAACACGTGCAAATGCTTTCATGAGAAGTGTGAAAATTTAGTTTTCTTTATGAAAAATAATTATTTAATATTTGAGATTTAATTAGTA
Source organism: Hemerocallis citrina (assembly GCA_017893485.1). Taxonomy (NCBI): domain Eukaryota; kingdom Viridiplantae; phylum Streptophyta; class Magnoliopsida; order Asparagales; family Asphodelaceae; genus Hemerocallis; species Hemerocallis citrina. The sequence continues at coordinate 269,860,536 of CM030362.1, forward strand.
TTTTTTGAGATTTTTCTGAAATTTATTGGAGCTATTTGCAATTTTTGAGAAAAGAATGACCTTTTTGCAAATTTGACATTTTTGGGGATTTAAGTGCAAAATGTGATTTCTGGACGTTTTGAACAGTATAAATGGAGATTTAGAATATATATTTTCTTATAAATTCAAATTTAATTGAGTTTTGATGGAATTTCCAAAGAATAATCTATATATGTGAATTGTATTTTGGAAAGGGGGTGTTTTGCAAAGTTGCGGGTAAAACCCTAATTATCAACCCGGCATATTTAAGGGATTTTTCCTAGCCATCATTACTGATAATATACAGAATTTTGGAGATCTTTTTGGTGGAGCAAGAGCTTTTGGGATCTAGCAAAAGAGGATTTCTGTGTGGACTAATCTCAATTCTAAGGTGAGTAATATAAAAATTTGTTTGTTGTATGATTTGATATCATGCATGGAAGAAATTTGTCTTGTGGTTGATTTATGTGTGCAAATATCATGATGTAATGATTGGTTGTGGTGAACAATTTAGATCTCATAATGTGGTGTGAATCATGTGAATAATTGTGAATGGAAAAGTAGATCTTTAATATTGAAATTGTTTGCTAAAAGCATGTTGAGATTTGTGCATGAACACCTGGACATTAAAATTATAAATCAGATTCTTATTGATTTTTTGTGAAAGAAACTTAGATCTTGTAAAACCCTAACCAAGGATTTGTGATTTAGAATATGAGAGTTTAGATCTTCACACATTAATGTTTTGGGTGAAATATACATATACCTGGTGAGATTCGTTGAGAATCATTATTTTTCCCTGATTAAGTACTATTTACATGATCATTAGTTCATTAGAAACTCCAAATTCGATTTTGTAATCAGACATGATTTTGAAATTTTGTAGGCCGACAGTCGACTGGCCTACGGTACAGTCGACTGGTACGAGCCTGATACTTTATTTGAATTTGTGGAAATAGTTGCTCTGGACAGTCGACCTAGCCCCTAGGCAGTCGACTGGTCCACTGAAGAAAATATTTTCGTAAGAATTATTTGTCCTTCTGGACAGTCGACCTATAACCCTGTTAAGTCGACTTAAACACTTAGAATATTTTTGAGAGGATTACTGGAACTTTCCTCGGGTAAGTCGACTGACCCTCTTGTAAGTCGACTGATACGAGACTTAGTTTATTTTTGTCAAATCTTGAATTTGGTCTTCTGGACAGTCGACTTACCACCGTATAAGTCGACTGGTACTGAAGGATATTTGTAAACTTCAGTGTTAATTCGAATGATTAGTTTCTATATATATTTTTTATTCAGTTCAGTATATAATTAAGCAATTGACCTTGAGATATTCAGTTGAGTATGTCATTGAGACATTTAGTTGAGCCACTTTGTTCAGTGGGACTTTAGTTTAGACTTTTGAGTTTGAGTCTCTAGAGGCGTATGACCCTAGTATACCGGTGTTGAGTTATTTGTTGAGGCCCAGTGAGGCACTTCAGTTATTTGAATTTGAATTTAGGCCGGTAGGGTACATCACTCCAGGAGATTCGTTAAGTAAACAATTAACCAAAATTTTAAGGACAGGCACTAGTGGTGATATGATGAACGGGAACATGAGTCACGAACCTCAGTATGGCTTTTGGTGTGGGATTTAATCTCCGGAATTATCACAGTAGATTATTAGTGGTGTAGGATATGTCTCCGGAATTATCACAGTCTTGTGGTGTGGGACAATCTCCGGAATTATCACGGTAACTATTGTGGTATGGGATTGATCTCCGGAATTATCGTAGTCGAGGTGAAGCACATGTGGTATATTGTGGGGATGTGTCAATGTTTCGGTGTGGGATGATCTCCGGAATTATTCAAGTGAAATATCTTGGGTGTGGGATCCATCTCCGGAATTATCGGGCATGAGATACTAACCATGGTCTATCTTTACCTCGTAGTAGTCATCGTGTTAGGATTAGTTCATAACGTGGGGATTGAACCCTATAAAGTGAAGACGTTAAGGGCTTGCACCGAACCTATGTAGAATGGGATGCATAGACTTCGACAAGTACGCATTAGAGAGTCTGCATTTAGAATTTGTGTTTTCTTGGCTTGGTTTTATGCATGTGGTATTCTTGTTTTCCACACATGACTCTTAGCTTAGTATCACTTGATGTTTTATGTTACCTTTCATTTCGTACTTTCCATATTCCTTTAGTACTTGCTGTTTAAGAATTTATGAGGTATGAGCTTATGTTGTTTATTTGTTTATTTTTATATTTCTCACACCATTTATGGCTGACCCCTTTAGTTTGGGGGTTAGGGATCATCTCTAGCCTCACATGTTGCAGGTAGATGCTTAGAGTTGGAGATGGAATGCTTAAGTTGGTTTGAGAATTAATTGACATATAAGAGATTTTGTGTAAATTTGTAATATCAGATTTTGAGATAAATTGTGTTGTAAATGAAGAGAATATTGAGTTGAGTTGTTTAGATTTCCGCTGTGCATTGTAAATGATTTGTTGTAATAAATGTTGAAAAATTTAGTGGTGTTGTTGATGTTTAATATTATGTTGAAGTGGATCACTGGGAATGTGCCACGTAATTTCTATGTCATTAATCTGGAAATTCGGGGCGCTACAATGAGCATGCACAGAGCCCCAGTTAGGACCCCATCTCCTCCTTCTTCACCTTCTCCTATTCCTTCTTCGCCTTCAATAGATTCTCGCGCTCGGCATTAAGTGAGCTGACCTCTAGCTGCATGTTGGTATATGCCCTCGATGCCAACCTTATATTGACCTTACTAGTTTACATTGTATCATGACATATATTTCGTATATGAGGTGGCATTTTATTTATTGTGTTGTACGTTGTGATTAAATGAATATAATAAAGTTCTTAGAATAATAGGTTTAATACCATGGGACATCAAGTTCATGACTTGATTGTGAGATTCTATTGGTTGTAATCAGAACACTTTTCTTAAATGTCCTTAGTCAAATATTATTGTGAATTAGGACAAAAATAATACATAGAGACTTGTATGTGCGCAGATAGATGACCATATCTCACGGGTCATGGATATGAGATATCAAGTCTTCTTATGGGTACATATTAGAGTAATAATGTACTGGACTGACCCACCATGAGAATGCTGAATGGACGTTACATGAGTGTCATGAGCATTTCTCATAGTGACCATGGTGTACATGGTCATTTGACTTGAAGTCACTACGGTTCTCTACATGAAAAGTTATATGTTTAATACCTTCAAATGTAGCCTGTGATAAGGTGATTATAAAGTCGACTATTGAAAATACTTTGAATCATGTGGAGGGATGTGGGTGACTTAGATAGGATTTGTCCCTCTTACATAACAGAAGTGATATCTTTGGGCCCCTTGCTTGAGTGAGACTACAAAATCCATGGTCGTGCTCAAAAAAGCAATATGAGATATTATTCTCATTTGTTTTAATAAGTCTACTCGGATATCAAGAAACCCAAGATTGATCTATACAAGGTTGACACGCTCCATACCTTTTAGTCAATTACGATATCTAGACAAAATGACTAGACTACATGGTAATATTAGTCACTAATAGAAAATGTCAAATCATTGGCATTCTCATTACTTGAGTAGCAGTGATGTATTACTGCATACCATTGACTATTTGTAACACTAAAATATTATTTTAGTATTACTGTTAGCATAATGGAAACCAACAGGGTCACACATTTAGAATAGATCGGAATTGGGATTTAAATTCAAAAGATGAATTTATCTGTGAATCCAAGTAAGACTTGGGCTCCCAATATTTTTTGAGAAATTAATTAGATTAAACGAGCCAACCAAAATTAGAAGGCCCACATATGAATTTAACCTAGGGTAGATTGTGAGCCCGGCAGCCTCTCTACTCTCTTTGGGTGAATTTCCAGCTATATATATGATATGTATTTGTGAAAATGATAAGAAAAAAAACCATTCGTCACAGAAAGTGAGAGAAAGAGAGAGAGCAACAGGAACATCCTCTTCCCGCAGCTAGCACCGTGGCATGAGAGAGAGCCCGATTTCGTTCGTTCGTGTGAATACCGTAGAGGCACTGCAACGTTGCACTGCTCGTGATTGGCGGGTTGTGGACAAAATCGTTCCATCGTTCAGGTAAAAAATCCTAACACGTTTTATGGTTTTGCATTGATCAATGGTTGAGTTTCAGAAATTTAAATTTATTTCCACTGCGTATTTACTCAGTGATTAACTTTGAATTCCAACATTGCAGGGTCTTCTCCCAATCCTCAGAATCATCGAGCGCCTCTTTGGTATCAGGCACTCATTATCAACCCATGTGCTTCATGTTTTACTCATACTGTCTCTTCATCTCATCACCATGGAGAGTAGCTAGCAAGAAAGAATTCCAAACACTTAGAAAATTAAGCAAGCAGAATCAATATGAAGAAGGAGTTGCCTACGTACCACGACATCAGATTGAGCTCATTTTAGGTAGCTGCACTCGAAGGTCGTGGTGGCAAACTTGGACCGATCCCGAGGATGGGCTAGGTTGTCCACCACCTCAACCGTGACCCTCGACTCGATTATCGAATACGCGAGGGGCACCTTTTAGTTGAGGTGGTTGGTTGTTGCTATGTTGTAGGCGAGGACCTCACTAGCTTCAGGAGTGAAGGCTAGGATCAGAGCTTGAACAAGCTCGGTAACGGCAAGAGCATAGGAACTCGGCGGTACCCAGGCCGGTTCGGCAGGAGAGTCTATCACAACTATCGACTTCTTTTGGGTCCGGGGTGTAACACCCGCAAAATAAAATGATTTATTTTGCATTACTAAATAATATTATATTGGTAAAGTTGTACTATTTTGACTATTTTCTTGAAATTGCAATTTTGCACGTGCCACACACGTGCAGAGTTGGGAAATTTTGAATTCTTAAAATTTTATGGTTAATGATTCATTTTCCTCATTTATTTATGATATTTTAATTTTCAGATTTATTTGAATTTATTTGACAATTTTATGAATTTCTCAATTTTACACATGCAAATATTTTTTGGTGCAAATCTCCAATTTTAAATTTTTGGATACATTCTCCTGTTTATAATTAAGTATATCCTAAATTTTGGAATTTTTCTGAGTAAAGAAACTATTTTATAAATACTTCAAAAGAGAGGGGCTTTTATGTAAAAAACCGTTTGGATCTCAAACAAATAATGAAAATTATTTTTTACTAATTTTTGTGCTTTCCATGGTCATCATTGAAGATAAAATCTATTTAAATATTATTTAGAGTTGATTTGGGATCCCGCTCGTCAAGCGCCGAAGCGAGCCTCCCGCTCGTCGTCCCGTGCCGCACTCTTCCCTCATTACAAATTGAGTCCGAACTCACACCTGGTGCATCCACACTGCGACCAAAAACAAACAACATCAGGTTGGCGCCGTCTGTGGGAACCCTTCATTCGGTATGGACGATAGTCCGAGCCTCGCCACCGACGCTCTCCCTCGACCCGATCTCCCATGGCTCCCCGAGCTCGAAGATCGGCCCGTTCTGCCTGACCAGACGGGCCTCCTCCCGAGGGGGCCCTCGACGGAGGGCAAGCATCCAATAATCCGGGGTCGAACCCTGGGCCCCAGTGAAGCGTTTCACGCGTCGCCGAACCCGACCTTCGTCGGGTCATCCTGAACAGGAGGGCTAGCCAGGCTAGGGGAGGGACCGCTTCCAACTCGGCCCCGAACCATTCCAGGCCTGCGCAAGGGGAAAGGCCGTCGGCACTCAGCCGCATCGGCCGAATTCCTACGCCCCGACTCGACCCTTCCGACCATGGTGGGGTCACCAGGGGCGAGTTCAGAAGCTTCAGAGATGAAATCATGGAGGCCCTCCATCTAGCGCCAAGGTCCGCAACCTATGGCCGAGCCCACCAAATGAGCGATGGGAGGAGTCACACCCGTGCGCCGCCGCCCCCTCCGGAACGCACAGACGAGGTACTTCGACGCCTCCTAGAGATGGAGAATCGCATCGAGCGCATCGGCGAAGGGAATCCCGACCTAGCCCAAGGTCGGGGACCTTCTCGACCTCCATTCTCTGTCAACATCATAGAAGCGGAGATCCCTCGGAACTTCCGACCTCCGCAGTTCGAGACATACAACGGCGAGGGTGATCCAGCTGATCACATGGAGGGCTTCAAAACCCTCATGATGATTCACAGCGCTTCGGATCCCCTGCTGTGCCGAGCCTTCCCGATCACCCTCCGGGGTCCGGCCAGAGATTGGTTCTCCAAACTCACCCCTGGCTCGATCTTCTCGTTCGACCAGCTGGAAGCCAGCTTCCTGGCCCACTTCATCACCAGCCGAAAGGCTGAGAGAACGAGCGCTTCCCTGCTCGACCTCACCCAGAGGGAGGGGGAGTCGCTCCGTAACTTCGTCAAGAGGTTCACAACCGAGGCCAGATCCGTCTCTGCCCTCGACGCAGGGGTCGTCTCGGCAGCTTTCCGACACAATGTCCGGCACAACCAGCTCAAGGTCTCCTTAGCAAAGAGGCCACCTCTCGACTTTCCTGACCTTCTCAACTGGGTCGAGAAGTATATACGAGCTGAAGAAGCTCTTAACCCAGAGGGCAGCAAAGAAGTCGTGGGGAAGGGCAAGCGCAGGGTCGATGAGGCCGAACCTGCCAAGAAAACAGCAAAGGAAGGGGTCGGCGCGAAGAGGGCACCTCCGGTCCCTCGCTTTGAAAGGTACACTCCCTTGACACATAACGTGTCCGCCATCCTCTTAGAAATCGAAGACAAAGGCATTGTCCGACTACCTCCCCGACCAAGTAACAACAAGAAGTGAGATCAGCGCTTCTACTGCCATTTCCACAGAGATCATAGGCACGAAACCGACCAATGTCAGACCCTGAAAGACGAAATTGAGGAACTCATCTCACGAGGGTACCTCCGAGAATTCACCAGAGAAGGCCCATGGGATCGGCGAGATGCTAGGAACCGGAGGCCTTCGCCTCCGAACCCTACTCCGAACCGCATCCAGGGTCGGGATCCCGAACCCGAGGTAGCTGCGGATACGCCATTCATCTTGCACTGTGTCCACGGGGGGCCAATAGGGGGAGAATCAAATACTTCCCGAAAAGCCTTCGTCCGAAAGGTGAATACTGTCCAAGACAAACCCCCACCCCAGTTGCAACCGGTGCCTGTCTCCTTCTCCGGAGAGGACCTCGAAGGCGTTCGCCTCCCTCATTGCGATGCCCTCGTCATTAGCCTCCACATGGCTAATTGTGAAGTTCGCCGAATCCTCGTCGACAACGGCAGCTCGGTAAATATTCTCTTCCTCGAAGCCTTCGAGAATCTCAAGCTCCCCAGAGGCAAACTCAAGCCCGCCGGATACACCTTACATGGATTCTCCGGCATCCCTGTCGTAATAGAAGGGATTGTTACTCTTGACGTCACCGCAGGATCGGCTCCTGTCAAGAGGACCGAGTCCATGGACTTCATGGTGGTAAACGTCAAAGCGGCTTACAACGCCATACTCGGCCGACCCGGACTGTACTCCCTTCAAGCGGTACATTCGGCTTACCATCTGAAACTTAAGTTTCCCACCCCGCAAGGGGTCGACATCGTCCGAGGTAGCCAAGAAGCAGCGCGGTCGTGCTACATGACCGCCGTCGGAGGGGGTGTGTTCCCCCTCGACGCCGTTGAGCTCGAACCCGAGCGAGACGGCCCCGCTCCCGAGCCTGTCGACAAACTGGAGGAGGTCCTGTTCGGCGCCGAGGACGAATCGAAATGGTTCCGGGTGAGCCGCTCACTCCCCGAGGACTTGAAGCCAGGCATAATCGCCTGCATCCGCCGCAACGTTGATCTCTTCTCCTGGAAGCCCTCCGATATGCCCGGGATCTCCGAAGACTTGATTATGCACCGGCTGAGCATCCTCCTGAACTCTAAGCCGGTCGTCCAGAAGAGTCGCAAAGTCGCCCCGGAGAGGCAGCAAATTGTGAAGACAGAAGTCGACAAACTCTTGACCGCTCGGTTCATTCAGGAAGTCAGCTACCCCGAGTGGCTGGCTAATGTCGTCATGGTGAAAAAGGCAACAGGGGGCTGGAGGATCTGTATCGACTTCACGGATCTAAATAAGGCATGTCCGAAAGATCCTTTCCCCCTCCCCCGCATCGACGCCTTAATCGACGCAACCTCGGGGCATGAGCTACTGTCCTTCATGGACGCATTCTCGGGGTACAATCAAATCCGGATGTTTCCACCGGACATCTCCAAGACCTCGTTCGTCACCGCCCAGGGTCTTTTTTGTTACCGCGTTATGCCCTTCAGGCTGAAAAATGCCGGAGCCACATACCAACGGCTCGTCAACAGAATCTTCAAAGACCTGATCGGCCGCAATGTGGAAGTCTATGTCGACGACATGCTCGTCGAGAGCTGGGCCGGGCCGGACCACGTCGCCGACCTCGAGGAAGCCTTCGGAGTCCTCCGGCATCACAACATGAGGCTCAACCCGGCTAAATGCGCCTTCGGCGTCTCCAGTGGGAAATTCCTGGGGTTCATCGTCAGCCAGCGCGGCATCGAGGCGAACCCCGAGAAAATTCAAGCTATTATTGACATGGCCCCACCCCGGAATGTCAAGGAGGTTCAGAGGCTTACCGGCCGGTTGGCTGCAATCGGCCGCTTCCTCTCCAAGTCAGGGGAGAAGTCTCTCCCCTTCTTCAAGGCCCTGCGCGGAAAGGGGGGCTTCGAGTGGGGTACCGATCAACAAGAAGCCTTCGAACAGTTGAAGCAGTACCTTGCCAACCCTCCTCTCCTCAGCAAGCCCGAGCCGGGCGAACCACTATGGCTCTACCTGTCCGCCTCGGATAGCGCCCTCAGCGCCGTCCTCGTCCGAGAAGAGGAGGGGGTTCAGAGACCATTGTACTATGTGAGCAAAGTCCTCCTCCCCGCCGAGACGAGGTACGCAAAGATAGAGATGGTGGCCTATGCTTTGGTCATGGTAGCCCGTAAGCTTCGTCCCTACTTCCAGGCCCACTCTGTCCAAGTACTGACCGACCAGCCACTGAAAACTGTCGTTCACAAGCCCGAAAACTCTGGCCTCTTAGTCAAGTGGTCAATTGAGCTGAGTCAGTTCGACATCAGCTACCAGCCGAGGACGACCATCAAAGGGCAGGCCCTCGCCGAATTCATAACTGAGTGCACCGTCTCCGAGCAGCCCAACATCGGGGGCTCGGATCCGACCTGGGAGGTCTTTGTCGATGGATCATCCTGCGAAACAGGGAGTGGGGCTGGCATCATACTCCGAGGCCCCGACCAATTCCTACTTCAATACTCCCTCCGCCTCAACTTTCCGGCCTCCAACAACGAGGCGGAATACGAGGCATGATCGCCGGGTTGACCCTAGCACACCGAGCCGGAGCCAAGCAAATACGGGCCTTCAGCGATTCTCAGCTCGTGGTCAATCAGATCACCGGAGAATATGAAGCCCGTGATGATCGGATGATACGGTACTTGGCCACGGTTCGACGACTCCTGGCATCCTTCACTCGCGCCACGGTTACCAGAGTCCCTAGGGAGCAGAACGCCCAGGCAGACGCGTTGTCCAAACTCGCCTCTTCCTCCTTCGAGGGTCTCGACCAGACGGTGCTCATAGAGATCCTCCTAAAGCCAAGTATCGACGACCAAGGCCAGGAGGCCATGTGTGTACAAGGCATTGCCAGTCCAGACGACTGGACCACCCCTCTCTGGAGATTCTTAATCAATGCCGAGCTTCCTGAAGATCGAGCCGAGGCCAGACGGGTCAGGGTCCGAGCTGAAAGGTTCGTCATGATCGATGACGTCCTCTTCAAACGCTCATACACCTTGGCCGACGGCAAACCATACCTCCGATGTCTCACCAGCGACGAGGCCAGCTATGTCCTCAAAGACCTTCATGAGGGGATCTGCGGATGCCACATGGGGAGTAGGACACTCGCTCGGAAGGCCCTAAATCAGGGGTACTACTGGCCGACCATGATCCAAGACTCGCAAGACCTAGTCAAGAGGTGCGGACCATGTCAAAGATTCTCCCCCATCAAGAGGCTTCCTCAAGCTAATCTCCGATCCCTGACTAGCCCTACGTCATTCGCCATGTGGGGCATGGACCTTGTGGGCCCCTTTCCCGTAGCGGTAGGGCAAAAGAAATTCTTGATAGTCGCCATAGACTACTTCACCAAGTGGCTCGAAGCCGAACCTCTGTCTAGCATCACCGAGCGCCAAGTACAACAATTCTTTTGGAAGAACATCATTTGCCGGTTCGGGATCCCTCGGATCCTCGTCACGGACAACGGAACCCAAATCCAAGGTCAGAACTTCCAAACTTTCTGCGCAGACATCGGCATCCAGCAACGTTTCTCCGCTATTTGCCATCCTCAGTCCAACGACCAAGCGGAGAACGCAAACAGGCAAATCCTCGACAGCTCCCCCAAAGGGCTGTGGGTCGAAGAACTGCCTAGCATGCTATGGGCTCACCGAACGACCAAGAGGATCCCCACAGGGGAGACGCAGTTCAGCCTGACCTATGGGACCGAGGCAGTTATCCCCGTCGAGGTCGGCCTGCCTTCTCCCCGTATCATGGCCTTCGACGAGGCGGGCAATTCGTCCGACCTGAGGGCCAACCTGGACCTCGTCGCCGAGGTCAGAGAGAAGTCTTCAATCCGAAGGAGCATCTACCAACAACGGATAGAGAAGTTTTACAACAAGATGGTCCGCCCCACAAACATCAAGGCGGGGGACCTCGTGTTACGAAAACTATCCGTCTCCGACCCAACCAAGAAGAGGAAATTGGCTCCCAACTGGGAAGGCCCATACCGTGTAGTCGAGGTTGTACGCCCTGGTACATACCGACTGGCAGATATGGACGGCCAGCTGATCAGCCGACCCTGGAACGCCGAGCACCTAATGAAGTTCCTGGAACAGCGAACATAGGTTCCAGCTTGGCTAATGTGAATAATATTTTTTGTAAGCTTTCATGTGTAAAGGGTCGTTTTAGCGACCCTCCCTATCATGTATGAAAGAAATCTCTTTTTTTCAAACTCCAAACGCCTCGGCAGACCCGACCTAATGCCGGACAAGGGGATCGGCACCCGAGTCTTCACTCTGGTATCGTCCCCAATGTCTAGGTAGGTCCGACTCGGCTTCAGGCCAGGGAGTCTTCCTAACGCCCCGCGCCGATCCCTCATGGATCGACGGGGCCGAACCTCACCTCCGCCATCATTCATTACACCATCGACCAGAGCAAAGAGTGAAAAGAATTCCTTATTCATACTCCCTTATTAGTTTCGAGAAAACAAACAAAGACCGTTACAGGACCACTCCACTCATCTCAAACTGAAGGAAGCCGCCATCTTAGGGCCCCTGGGGTCCGACGAATGGCAGGACCACTCCGACCGAACGGCTTGGAGCCCTCTCCTCGTCATGATGGTCCTTCGGCTCGGCCACGGTCGACGCACCAGCCACGGAGCTCTGGGCATCAACTGGTCGCATACGCTCCAGCATCAGCAGTGCAGAGGGAACCCCCTCCGCTAGCCGACCCCCCGAGGAAGATGTCGAGACGCCCAGCATCGTCTTGTAACGGTGTATCTCCATCTCCTTCTTCACTGACGTCACGAAGTAGCCTCTCAGAGGAGGGCCTCTGCACCGATGCACTCGACATGGTATATCCAAGTCCGACAGCCCCGAGGTCCCGATCCACTATCGCCCTTGCTGACCCATAAGCCCTCGCCAGCTCGAGGTTCGGTCTAGCACCAGGGTAGCCTCCTCAGGAAGGCTCAACGGCTCGCCATCACCCTTGCCGGCCCATAATCCCTCGCCAGCTCGAGGTTCGGTCCAGCACCAGGGTAGCCTTCTCAGGAAGGCTCAACGGCTCGCCATCACCCTTGCCGACCCATAAACCCTCGCCAGCTCGAGGTTCGGTCTAGCACCAGGGTAATCTTCTCAGGAAGACACAACGGCTCGCCATCGCCCTTGCCGACCCATAAGCCCTCGCCAGCTCGAGGTTCGGTCTAGCACCAGGGTAGCCTCCTCAGGAAGGCTCAACGGCTCGCCATCGCCCTTGCCGGCCCATAATCCCTCGCCAGCTCGAGGTTCGGTCCAGCACCAGGGTAGCCTTCTCAGGAAGGCTCAACGGCTCGCCATCACCCTTGCCGACCCATAAACCCTCGCCAGCTCGAGGTTCGGTCTAGCACCAGGGTAATCTTCTCAGGAAGACACAACTACTCGCCATCGCCCTTGCCGACCCATAATCCCTCGCCAGCTCGAGGTACGGTCTAGCATCAGGGTAGCCTTCTCATGAAGGCCCAGCGATTCGCCAGCCCATTTTTACGACCATAAACACTCCTCCACGGCTAACTCCCGCACCCCCGCAGAAGTGGGGGGCTTGTGTGGTAGGGTAAAAAATGGCCTGGGGCCCAGCCAAGGCCCAGGACGACTCTCGCTCAAAAATAAGAAAAACAACAATCCGGCTCGGCTTCGGACCACTACAAGCTCGGCACCGAGCCTCAAGTTCACCCCCACAGAACTGGTCTCCTCATATCCGATGAGCCTCGGTGGCCCTCGGCCTCCGATCCACGATAGCCCCACGGGTCGTCCGCCCAGCCTGGCAAGGAAAGGGGATGACCTGGCACGACCTAGGCCATCCGATTCTCCTAGAGGCACACGAGCCCCATGATCAGCCATGTCAGCTCTAAATACCACCTAGGGCTTTGCCACGTCAGCCCTATACCGCTCTTGGCGCTGCCACGTCCGCCCTAAACCCCCTGGGCCTCCTGCCACGTCAGGCCCATGGGCTTTCGGGTTCAGACTCGGCCCCCAAGCGGATCCAAACCCGGTTCGGATTCCCTATAAATACCAGACCCTCACCCACCTTTTCAGGTAATCAATCTTTGCCACCTAAATTCTCCTAGTTATTGCTACTCTCTCACAGAGACTGACTAGATCGTCGGAGGGTCCGCCACCGGGATAAACCCCGGTGTTTCAGGACCTTCTGCAGGTACTCGAGGCGAGGCCATCCGAGCCGATCCTCAAGTGCCGAAGCGAGCCTCCCGCTCGTCGTCCCGTGCCGCACTCTTCCCTCATTACAAATTGAGTCCGAACTCACACCTGGTGCATCCACACTGCGACCAAAAACAAACAGCATCAGTAAGGATATATTTAAAAGAGATATTTTGTAAATCTATTCACAAACCCTAGATACTCTAATTCCAGCCTATTAAAGGTGAAGTGTAGCCGTCTCCTTGCTGCACAACACAAAGGAATTTCTTTATTATTATTTTCTTGGAATTTCAAAGCGAGGATCTTAGCTTTCTTGCGAAATGAGGGATTTTCGTATTTTATTTATTATCTTCGGTTGATTCTTCAATAAGGTGAGTGACATATGTTTGATTTCCTTTTGTTCTATGTATGTGGTGTGTGATGAATTGTCTATTAGAAATCATTTTAGGGATTGTGTGAAGATATAATAAATTTTGATGAGTAGAGGAACTAATAATTGAATCTTTTCATGAAACCTATGCTTTGATGATTAAAACTATTTATAGATGATTTGAGATTGTCAAAGAACCTAATAGAATTCATAAGTAGGATGTTTTCCTTCATATATTTGCTATTTTGATTCAATATAATGAGTTTTATGATATAAGTATTCATAAAATTGAGTAAGAATGGACCTTGCTGTGTATATGAAGATATACACTATGTTTGGGTTTTTGATGAAGTGAAACTTGATAAATAGTTGTTATAATTGATTATATTCATAAGTAAACTATTGTGAGTGTTTGTGCATAAGTTTAATAAGTTGCAAGATGGGTTATTGAATTAAAAGATTGAGTTTTGAGTAAAAGAGGAGTTTGGTAAATTTCGGGTCTGATGCTTATGGCCAAAATTGTGATTTTGAGATTTTTGCGAAGTTTACGATTGGATTCGAGTTGTTTTAGTACTGAGATGGTTTTGAACTTTATACTATATATATACAATGGATTCTTGATGCTTAACTAATGCACAAATACACCCATATACATATTCACATTCATATCAACTTTTTTGAAGATTTTGTGAATTTTGATGGGGTTTTGATTCGATTCCAGTTGTCTTGATTCTGAGATGAGTTTAAACAATTCATTAATCCAAATTGATATATTTTGACACTTAAACTGATGCTTAAATCCTTATTTGAACACACACACACACACACACACACACACACACACACACAGATATATATATATATATATATATATATATATATATATATAGTGGCTGTTTTGAAGAATTTTTTTGTGAAAAATCACTTCTTTGAGATCTTGATGTGTTTTGATGTGTTTTATAAACTCCTATATGTTATACAAGTTTTATTATCATCTCAGGAAATTAGTTTTGCAAATTTGTGATTTTACAGTGTAATTAGTGTATTAGTCGAAACATGCACAACTTCTAACCTGGCTGTATAGCAGGTTGCGGTCGACCGCATGTTCGACTGACATATTTTATTCCCAACTGACAGTCGACTGCTCTATTTTTACATTATTTTGAGCGTCGACCATCAATTGCTTTATTGGCCGTTTTGTTGAGTTTTCTTCGTTCTTTTAAACAGTTATTTCCACGATATTATGGATTATTGCACTACTGTTTTAGATGATGTTTTTACTACAGATTATAGTATTTTACAGAGAGTTATAATTTATTTATAATAGAATCTTAATTTTATTCTTATGACCTTATTAAGTGAGTTATATGTGTTTTCGAAAGAATTGATGTTTTGGTGATATTCTACGACTTAAAATATAATTTTCTGTTATTTGATGGGTTTAATATTTTATTTGGATTCTGGAATTTCAGGAGTACATTAGATGGATTTGGATTTTGTCGTTCTCTTATTATAAATGTTTGATGATGGATTTATGAGTTTTGTTGAAAGTTTTGGTAATGATGGTTGAGTTATGAGTCTTTAGAGATTAAGTGGGGCCTTAGCTACCGGCGGTTGAGATCTTGGTTGTTATTCAGTTGAATTAAGTCCGGTAGGGTACACAAACTCTAAGAGATCCGCAATCTAATAAACAATTAATTAACTTAACAAGATAGGAACATGCACGAAATGGTGATATGATGAAATGAGAACATGGGTTATGGACCTCAGTATGGCTTGTGGTGTGAGATAATCCCCGAAATTATCGAGGCATGAGTGAAATAGTCTCCGAAATTACCTGTGGTGTGGGATTGATCTCCAGAATTATCGAGGTCAAGGCGACACCCATGGGGCATTCGTGTGATGAGTCGCCATAGCTTGCGGTGTGGGGTATTCTCGAAGATTCCCAGGTGTGAGTGAAATAGTCTCCAAAATTATCTGTGGATAGAGATTGACCTCCAGAATTATCGAGGCATGAGCTAATACTCACAGTTTATCTAGATCTCATAGTATTCATCGTAGTAGGTTTAGTTGCATAACGGGGGATTAACCCTATCAAGTGGAGAACGTTAAGGGCTTGCACCGGGCCTACGTAGAGTAGGATGCATAGAATCTGACAAGTATGCATTAGAGAGTCAGCATATAGCATTTGTGTTTTCTCGGCTTGATTTTATGCATGTTGTTTTCTGTTTTTCTACACTTGACACTTAGCCAAGTTTCACTTGATGTTTTCATATTTTATTTATTGTTATTTCTTATTTCATTTATTCTTGCTATTGGTACAAGTTGTTTATGACTCTATACCTTATGTTTTATTTATGTGGCATTTATTTTTATGTCACTCACACTGTTATGGATGACCCCTGTAGTTTTGGAGGTTAGGATTATCTCTAGCCTCATGTTTTATAGGCAGGTACCTATAGCCTGGAATTTGGATGCATGTGGTAGAATGATAATATGGCTTAGGCAAATTGTAAAAGAATGTATTGTAAAGGAAAGAAATTGTAATTCAAGGTATTTTATTTTTTGCTGTGCTTGTAAACAATTGATGTAATAAAAGTTTCAATTTTTTCTGTATTTGCTATGTTTATGATTACATTGAAGTTGATTCTGAAATTATGCCACGTATTTCTGAGATATTATATTGGAAATTTGGGGTGCTACACGGGGGGTGCGGTTCAAAGCCGACATTGTCTTTCGTCTCTTGGTTGATCAATTCTGAAAAAAGAATAGACAAGTTTAAAATAAGATAAAAATTTACAAATTTCACGAGCAAAGAACATACTAGGGCCTGTCGGACTCAACCCTACTTGATCAAGCACTTCTCCTTCAAGGACGGCCAAATTTCCCACCCACCCTCCCCGCATGGGTATGTCCAAAGATTCGATGCGATGCACCACAATATACTTTGACTTCCAATCCTCTATGGAGTCGGGCTACTCCTAGATCGTGTGTTTCCTAATCCCAGGGTAAAAATAGTACCGACCGTCCGAAACCCAGAAAGAACAAATCCCAAAACACCTGCGGAAAAACTTGAGCTTTGCCAACATCGCCTGTCACTTGAGCCTTTTGCAAGAAATGCATAAAATCTTCAAGACTCAGAGCTCAGCTTATCGCTTGAGCCTATTCAAGAAATGCACAAAATCTCCTTGGAGCTCGGCTTGTCATTCGAGCCCCTCGCAAGAAATGCGCAAAATCTACTAGGCTCAGCGCTCAGCCTATCGCTCGACCCCTCTCATGAAATGCACAAAATCTCCAGGGCTCGGAACTCAGCCTTTTGCTCGAGCCCATGCAAGAAATGCATGAAATCTCCAAGGCTCGGATCTCAGCTTATCGCTCTAGCCCATCACAAGAAATGAGTAAAATCTCCATGGCTTGGAGCTCAGTCTGTCACTAGAGCCCCTCACAAGAAATGTGCATAATCTCCAAGGTTCGGCGCCCGTCCTGTCTATCGAGTCCATTGCAAGAATTCTGCAAAATTCACTAGGATTAACGCTCGACCTGTTCGAACCCAGCCCCTCGGCCTGATCGGATCTCTGAGCTGAACACCCCAGTTCTGCGCTAAGCCTATCATCTGAGCACCCCTAGCGTGAACCGCCATGGGGGCCTTGGATCTCCTCGAAGTTCATGCCCTCTGATTGATTGATTGATAATTTTGAAAAATAATTATAAATTTAGGAAATTTAATTAAAAATTCCAAAAAAATGTTAATTCGGAAAAATTAATTCTAAATTCCAAAAAGTAATTATAAATTTGGGAAAAGTAATTAATAATTCTAATAATATAATTATAAATTTGGTAAGAATAATTAAACATTTAGAAAAAATCAATTAAAAATTCCAGAAAGTAGCTAATGCCCTAAGAAGCTCCGACCAAGATTTTAGGCCTCCCCGACAGCCTCATATACTCCCCTGATCACCCAAAATAGAAAGAAGTACTCGATGTCTATGATATCCAACCTTCACTAGTAGGGGGCTTATGATATGGATAAAAGTCAAAACCACACGTCAGCAGAAATCTCGATGCTTCTCAAGGGCGGTAAAGTAATTCCAAAATAGCAACAGACCTACTAGAAAAATGTGGGCCATTTTTAGGCCCATCGACTCAACTTGGTCCACAATTATGGCTTACTTACAACTTAAGAAAGAGAGATTCTTGCTAATTACAGATGTCAGTCAAATCCCAAAAATTGGGAATTAAATCCCTTCACTATGGGAATCTATAACCGAATCATAAGGGATACATTTTCAGGTCTATAAATATGATCTCATTTCAACCAGTCAAGGGTAATGAAGCTTTCTCCACTGGAAACTCTAATCTTTATTCTAGATTACTGATTTGAGCGTTGATGGGTCTATCGCCGGAACCTCCTCCGGTGTTAAGACTTTTTACAGTTTCCTAGACGTTTTTAGCCGTCCAGATGCAGATCTAGATAATTCCAGCCATCCATATTGGGATTCAGCCGATCATCAGCCAACCAGCCTCAGATCACGATTGATGGTCCAGATTAGAGATTTTCTCCTCAAATAAAGAACTCATCATTTGATTGCTCCCACACAAAAAAAAGCAGCAACAAGCAGATTCGTATTTAGTTATTCTCTTATTTGAAACTAAGCATATTTATTTCCTTAAAATTTGAAATATTAGGCTACCCTTGTTCGGGTGGGTAGTAATAAAACCCTAATTTTTTGCAAATTTTTATGTTTCCTAAGAGCATCCGTAGTTGTTGTGTAAAAACCCTAATTTTGCAAAATTTAGCCAAAACCCACCGTAGTCGTTTGCCAGAAACACAAATTTTGAGTCGAAGAGGAACATAGTCTGCTATATTTTGCAATCGATATGTCATGGTTTTCTACCGTTGCTCGGGTGACTGGTTTTGCAAAATATAGGGGATGAATGATGAAATTTCGTATGTGGCTTTTTTCGCTCAAAAAATTGTCAGGCAAAATATGAAATTTCGTCTAACAATTTTTTACAGAACTATTTAAACGGACAAAACAACATCTTCCGTTCATTCAAAATTTGATGTTATTAAAATTTCATTACAATTTTATTAAGATTTTATTAAGATTTTGTTAAGACTTAATTATTTTGTTTTGAAAACCCATATGTATTGGACGGAAGATGTCCCACTCTTGTTTTTCCAAAAAAATGAAATAAAATTTGAGCACCATAAGTTTTTCTTCTGTCCCCCTTTTTAAAAAAATAAATAACCCAAATTTTGGGTTCAACGACTGCGCCAACCTACTCAAATTGCTATTTCTCAAATATCAAATTTCCAAAATTTAGAAACGACTACTGGTGCTCTAAAAAGCAATAAATATTTCTAGAAAATGCAATTCCAAATAAGGGTACGATTATACTATGGCAGAATACAATACTTTCTTTTTTTCACTATATGATAGTTTTAGTGTCAAAAAGAAAAATATCAACAAAAAATAAATTCTAATATCATTTTAAAGTTTAACGTGGTTATTGATCACATTTTGTCTTAATTTTATGTCTTAATGATGCTTCTGCTGTGCAAAATAAAATAATTATACATCCAATAATATGCAACCAACAATGGATAACATGTGCTAGCTAGGACTGCAATAACATGTGGTGGGATGCTTTCCTACTATCTTAGTATTGTTGTTGGTGATACGTTCAACATAATAATATATTTTTTTTGATGAATCGGATAGAGCCAAACGGCTCCAGCCATCACAATATATATAAATCAATAATAACTGTTAAATTACAGACAATAATCAGAAATTTTACAAGGAGTAAAACAGAAACAATAATACACAGATAGAACAAGAATGGCTGCAAAACACACTAATTGGAGGGAGCGATAACAAATCGAAGCGCCACACCGTAACAAAAAGGACGGGGGCGGAGCCATCATCTGGGATCATCAAAACTACTAATGGAGCCAACCTGACAAATCTCAACCGAAAGAAGAAGAGGACGGCAGGAAAGCGGCAAGAGCCTAGGAGCCAAAACCTCCACGCCCGCAAGCCACCAAATCCGCTAGCAGTCCCTGGGAACTCTAGCAGCTCAAAGGAGGCCGATACAGACCCCCAAATCCACGAAAGGCACAGCATGAACAAGGCTCAACTGCGCACCGGGAGATGACCAGACGCAGACGCTGCATTCCGCGCCTGAATACGGGCACTCACGCGAATCTGAGATGTGTTATAGACTTTCTTATTGTATTTCCGCTTCACAGGAGAGTTCGCTACCATCGCTGAAGGGGGCGAGATAGACTGGAGGGCAGAAGAAGTAGCTTCGATGCGGCGAGATGGAGTCAAGAAGCCAGTAGGGGCAACCGACGAGACTATAGGGATGGCGTTAAGAATAGAGGAACGACAGAGGCGAGAAGAGACTTTCGTGATCGGAGGTGACTTATGGGGAATAGAGAACAAGAATGATTTAATATCCGTCAGGAGCTTATAGAGCCACAAAGTAACTCCTAAAAATTGGTGTAAAGAAAATAAACATCCCGGAAGAAGACAAGAAAACTTAGACCTTTTGGGATAAGATACCCCGAAAGCGCTAGGAATTTTAAGCACTAAAGAGGGGACCTCGATAGGAACATAAGTCTGGCTGGGGAACACTTGGGGAAACGACGCTCTGAATAGCCGAGAGAACCCCCTCTCGCTAAGAGAGCGATAACGAGAAGAGAAGAAAGATGAATACAATCCAGGATGTTTACCTGATATCCCACTCAATGAAATGACCCCAAGGTTAGAACGCGGATGAACCTTAAGAGAAGATGATCGAGGGAAGGAAATGGGGTTCGGATAAACCCTACGCTCCATCAAAAGATTAGCAATATTAGACGAACGCAGAGAACCAGGAAGACCACAATCGGAAGAGAAGGAAAAAGTGAAATTCTTAGTTGGCCGAGAATCAACAACAGAGGATACGAGATCCTTTGCTTTAACAGTAGAGAGATTACTAGCCAATCGGGCGAGAAGCCTGCGTTTAAGGAGGGGATAATTAAGGAAGGCTAGGAGTTTAGCCGGAATGGGATAGCCTCTGGGAAGACCCAGGAGTTTCTGAAGAGAGAAATAACGACTACGAGAGTGACCAAACTTATCACAGAAGAAGCACTTCAGTTTGTTAACACACTCTCGTTTAAAATGCCCAGGAAGAAGGCATCGGAAGCAGGCCAGCTGAGGGTCAGAACAAAACGGAGAACGGACGTTAGAGGAGATGGGAGAGCTACGATGAGCTACAAAGTCTGCCAAGAGATGGTGAGACGAATCCCCCATGGAAACCAGAACAGAAACCAAATTGGGAGGGCAATATACAGGCACCGAGAAGTCCAATGAATGCCCCAGCCCACGATAGGCTCAATTTAAATTCTAAAAGAGGGATAGAACAGGGAAATGGATCCCAACCAAGAACAGCCACACCTGCCCAAATAACACAGCCAGAAGAAAATATTGAGACTAGTTCATTCTTCTGTCCTTTTTGTTTTCTAGATTGAAAAGGATGTGACTGCCTTTTTGTATTTATGCTTTATGTTTTGATGTTTGTTGCACATCTAAACAACATATTATCTTAAAACAACGTTTATCTCAGAATTTTTCTTATTTTCCTCTTTTTTTTTTTTTTTTTTTTTTCAAGGAGAAGAAAACTAGTAGGCCACTAAGGCCACCACTCATTTATCTTTTTTCACATTTAAAAATCTCTCTGAATATCAATCTAAAATAACGCAAAATTTTAAAATTCAGAAAACATATTCAGAAACACATTAAGGTAGTTATTGACTTATACTATTTAAAAATCCATCTAAAAACATATTTATGCAGCTATTGACTTATTTTATTAAGTTAAGTGTCTCTAAAATCTCTCTCTAACAAGGCACATTTCCAAAATATGCGAAAATGATGATTCCAATAATTTAATAGCTCTCTATCACTTTCTCAAATCTCTTTCGCTATCTTCAGTCTCTCCCTGACACACATTTTTTCTTCAATTGGATCAGAAGCTGGTGACAATGACAACAATTGATTCAGATGATGGGTTTCTCTAATTTTTTTCTTTGGTCATCTTCGATGGGGCATAAGAGGTCCTCGAAAATATGTCGATGGTAAGAATCAGTTCTTCTTCTTTCTCCATCACCTCCACTGAATTAGTTTATACTTGTCTTCATTAGTGTACTATTTAGGTTTGCTTGCTTGATCTTTCTTCCATTATTTATTTATTTTCATATATATATTTTTTTTGATACAGATGAGATTGGTGTATAAGGAAAATAGTTTCTCCAAGTAACATTTAGTCGAAAATTTTTAGTTGTTTTTGCATTCTTTTCATTGTCAATTTATTATCCACATCTCAAATGTGTAACTTCAACTACATTCTAAATATTTATTTTGCCACATTATAAATTTTGAGTTATACAAAAGATTGGGATACAATTTCATATTTCGTATGTCGTATATTATATTTCGTATTTTGTATTTCATATTTCATATTTCATATTTTGTATTTCGTATTTCTTATTTCGTATTTCGTATTTCGTATTTCATATTTCGTATTTTGTATTTTGTATTCTCAAAAGATTGATTTATTACTGTTAATTTGTTATCAATTGTAAATAACCTAATTTTGCTTCTACTCATTTTTCTTATGGGCATTTCATCACTACTTTTTTCTACATCTTTCCTGCATATCTTTTCATAAATAAAAAGAAAGTAGAGAATCTAGCTTAGGCCCATTGATCAAAATAGTTATTAAAGGCTACGAAGTATAAAAAAGTGGATTAAAAAAAAGTAAGATTATAAAAAAAAGGAATAAAAAAGTGATTACCTAAAGAATGGAATGATTGTGAAACAAGAAAAACATGTATTTTGTTTTGTTTTGGAGAAATGTCATTCTATATTTTCCCCTGTATTTTCCATGAATGACTTTAAGGTAAAATTTTGTTAGTGTCATGATCTTTCTTGCAATATACGTGAATGATTTGCAAGAATGTCACTTCGAACAATTCTCTTAGAAAGGAAAGCATTACCAAGGGAGCCACTCACATCCTTATTATCTAACCTTCGGAATAACTTTATGATGTCACCTCAATGAACCTTAACTCAATCCCAATCGAGTGGTGAATTTGCACTGCTTATAGTATCTTAAAAGTCAACAACACTTAGCTATGGTGACGTCAAATTCAGCTACTATTGCATAGATGAGAAAACGTGATATGCAAGGTAATTATGCTGAGTTGTGCAAGTGAACTCCACCATCGTTGGACTTGCTGAAGCTCCAACTATTTGGTAAGGCATGTTATCAACCTTGCACTATCTATAAGTAAGTTATATGGTGACCAATAATTATGCTAATGGAGATAAATAAAGAAATAACCTACTTAAACCTCCTCAGTGAATTTTAAAATCATGGATAACAATTCCAAGATCCCTAATCCACAATCCTTTTCTTCCTTACAATTTAGTGGTCTAATTGATAATTGTTCAACTATTAAATGTTCTTTGTGTCTAGATTATTCGATTTGATTGCTTATGTTATAAAATTATCTTCTGAATAGTGATTGTATTGGGGGATTTATGACTTTAATAATTGTAGTTCAATGAGTGGAAGATGATGAAGCGATGAGGTCGAAATCGCAGAAGAAGAAAAAACAACAAGCAGCTAACAGTAACGTGGACAGTTGACCGAACCCCACTCAAGTTTGGAGTTGTTCAAGTACAATCGATTGCCAGTTTGGGCAGTTGACCAAAGTGGCAGGTTTGCTGTTATTGGGCTTAGTTCTGGGTGATCCTTAAGGCCGAACTTCATCTTCAAGTTAGATCGTACTGCTCTTATTGTGTGTCTGTTTATGCAGGATATATCTGGCGACTTATTAATCAATATTACAACCTAGGGTTTTTATAGATCTCTATATGTTATTGTGTAAGGCTTCACTCAGAGATGAGAGGGAGTGCTTCATTGATAGAGCAAAAATGAGAGTTCTCGATTGTAAACAACAATCTATATTCCAGTTAGGCTCAGAGATAAATAGGTCCTTGGTGTGAGTGTAATACTTTGTATCTTCTATAGTTGAAATATTATTTCCCCTTCTTTCTCCCTCAGATTAGATTTATCCAAACCAGGACAAATGATTGTGTTCTTTGTGTGATTGGTTTAATCTAATTGTTTGATTGTTCATCATCTGGATCTGCCGCCGCTAAACTCGGTAGAAATTTTTTCTAACAAATGGTATCAGAGCATCATGTCAGAAATCTTCGGCAGTTCAGGAGTTGCTCGAGTTTTCTTGGAGAAGATGAAGATCAGTGTTCTACGAAGATCAAGTAGGAGAGGCTATCTGACATAAAGCTGGAGGTTCAGATGAAAAATTATGCACAAACCCTTGGTTTAATTCGAATGTTTTTTTGTGAAAGAAGTCAAGTGTAGAAGCACGGTGAGTCTTTGGGAAAGACTCATAACTGACACCGTAGAATCACCATTACCAGAACTGATGTACTGGAAGAAAAATCTATTCAGTTGCTCATTGAAGGAAAGAACCACTCTTCAAGGTCATATAGGGGAATCCAATTCAGGGTCAACTGAATTGAAGGCATCAAACAAAAATGATCTTAAAGTATTCATCTTGATGAATTCACTACCAAATCTATGCAAGCATCTGATAACAATCATGCTAGACGGAGTGTCTACCAAGTAAATGTTTTCCACAGTAGAGGTCATCGAAGACTTGGAGGAAGATGGACTTAGGAGGGGGCTCTGAGATTGACATCTACTTCTACAAGTTGCATTGGGGTGGATAGTATTTCGAGTGGAAGAGAAAGTGCAAGTAAGGGAAGGATCTATTGCCCCTATTGCATAAGGATTTGACATTACAAAAATGGATTGTCGAAAGTTGCTGAATCGTGAGAGCACCAACATTGCTAGTATGTCAGTACTGCTGAGTCCGGTGATGCTTTAGAATATGTGTAACACCCCGTGTTAAAATATAATATATATTGAAAAGTATATACTTTGAAAAAGTAAAAATAGTTGGCTGTTATATATAAATTGATGGCATATATGAAAGTGGGTTTGTGAGTTAAAGGTGGGGGCCCACGGGATTGATAAGCACACAGCAAAAAAGTTGTGCATGTTCTGTTTGAAATCCACAATGATGTGGCTTTCAGGATGGGGGGCCCACCTTCGGCTGTGCATATGGAGAGAAATAGAAGAGATTTGTACCACATCAGAAGTGAACATGAATATAATAATATATAAATATAATAGCCTATGATCAAGAGTCACCTCATCGGTTAACCAACTTTTGAGAGGCAGCCTGTGGTGGGCAGTTGTACTACATAGTATCTAATTTGTATTCTAAATTATATAAATTGTCTGAGCTCACCTCATCGGTTAACCAACTTTTGAGAGGCAGCCTGTGGTGGGCAGTTGTACTACATAGTATCTAATTTGTATTCTAAATTATATAAATTGTCTGAGCTAGGGGCATTACAAATGGTATCAGAGCCAACTTTCGACACTGAGTGTGGGGCATGTAGTTGGGCAGTGTACTCCGGGACTATAGACCCAGTCGAACAGTGTACTGCGGGACTGTGGTGAACCCTCATTAAAATTCGGGACTGTTAATGATCGGGCGGTGGATTCCGGGATCATAATTAGTCGGGCGGATAGGAGGGCGGCTCAATTAAATTCGGAATTATGATTGATCGGGCGGTGGATTCCGGAATCATGAATAATCGGGCAGATAGAAGAGCAGATGCTCCACAACGGCTAGAAGGTAGATACTGCACTAGATTGTGCATGCCCGTGCTCAGCGAGGACACTGATTTCTGAAGGGGGGATATCTGTAACACCCCGTATTAAAATATAATATATATGGAAAAGTATATACTTTAAAAAAGTAAAAATAGTTGGTTGTTATATATAAATTGATGGCATATATGAAAGTGGATTTGTGAGTTGAAGGTGGGGGCCCACAGGATTGATAAGCACATAGCAAAAAAGTTGTGCATGTGTTGTTTGAAATCCACGATGACATGGCTTTCAAGATGGGGGGCCCACCTTTGGCTGTGCATATGGAGAGAAATAGAAGAGATTTGTACCAAATCGGAAGTGAACATGAATATAATAATATATAAATATAATAGCCTATGATCAAGAGTCACCTCATCGGTTAACCAACTTTTGAGAGGCAGCCTGTGGTGGGCAGTTGTACTACATAGTATCAAATTTGTATTCTAAATTGTATAAATTGTCTGAGCTAGGGGTAGGGGCGTTACAATATGCTCTTATTTTTTTAGTTCTATAGAAGTGTATTCAGGTTGGTTTTTTGATTCCGGAAGTTCTTCTCATACAAGAGGAAAATGGTTTCTACTTACAAGTTCACATGAGATCATTGTGTAAGAACGGTAGTTGGTGAGTTTTGTGGAGTAGTTTGTGAGGGAACAGTCGAGTTGGAAGCACCAGATGAAAACACGTACACATTAGAGAACGTCATGCATATTCCTTTTGAAATAGAACCTTATATCCTTAGGAACTTTTGAATTATAAGACTGTAGGTACACTGCTCAATGTGGATTTCTATTTGTTTGGGAAGGTTGTCGTAAGGTGATGTTGGGAAATAGGGGTGTCTCAAACAACCTCTACAGGCTTTGTGAGATCAAGAAATCTTGGCCAAGCATTACTATGCCCTACATCCATGAAGCGGCATTTAGTATGTTGTGACTAGAATCATTGAAGCGAGACCATGGCGTTCGAATACCATCGAGAGGTGGAGTGCCTCGAGGTAGGTGGAGTTCTGCGGAGGGCGGTGCCTCCATTTAAATGCCTACTAAAGTGTACTCCTGAAGGGACATACTGATAAGAGAAAATGATGCAAATGGATCCAACTAGATGAAGAAGACACAAAACCAAGTTTGTTTGAAGGTGGAGAATGAAAGAGTTTAGATGAATTTGACCACACAGTACTGATAGCACGTGTATGCAATCCAAGGTGGTGACTGTTGGGGGTTTATGTCTTTCATAATTGTAGTTTGATGAATGTAAGATGATGAAGCGAGGTGGCCGAAGCAATCACAGAAGAAGAAGAAACATCAAGCAGCCAACAGTGGAATGGACAGTCGATCAAAACCCTCTCGGGTTTGGAGTTGTTCAAGTATGGTCGACTACCACTTTGGGGAGTCGACCAGTAGTGACGGGTTTGCAATTATTGGGCTTTGGTCTGGGTGAACTTTCGGCCCCAACTTCCTCTCCAAGTTAAATCATACGACTTCTATTATGTGTTTTTTTATATAGGATATATCGTGACTTATGTATCAAGATTACAACCTAGGATTTCTCTATATCTCTATATATTATTGTGCAAGTCTCCATTACGAGACGAGAGAAAGTACTTCATTGATAAGAGAAAATTTGAGAGTTCTCCATTGTAAATCGCTAGTTATCTTCCAGTTAGGCTTGAGAGATAGATAGATTCTCGGTGCGAGTGTAATACTTTGTATTTTCTTTAGTTGAAATAATATTTCCCTTCTTTCTCCCCCGGATTAGGTTCTCCAGAACCGGGATAAATCATTCTGTGCTTTGTGTGATTCGTTTAATTGGCTTGTCTAATTGTTCGTCTTCAGGATCTATTGCTGCTAAACTCAAGAGCGAACTTTCCTAACAGATTAAGTTCTAGGTTTGATAGAAAATTTCTTAAAATATCATCAAGTCTTAAAAATAAACTTAAATCTCACATTATTTTCTTCATGAAGTATCACTGATCTTTTTATAGAATCCTTGATTATTTTTCATAACTGGTGAATTTCTTAAAAGAAATCAACAGAATAAAACTAACCAAAGCCATGATATTATTTGGTAGCATAAACCTTCCCACATTCATTCTGTATCAAGCCTATGTATATTGCATATTTTGTATGATACGTAACATAATGGTATGTTAGACCTAAATAGATTTATACCTAAATAGACCTAAATGTGTCATCAGTTGCACAAAAAGTTTTATTATTATTAATATTTGTGTGAAAAGTAATTCTTCTCAAGTTTTACAAGAAATTTTATTAGGCTTTTTTTCATAAATTTATAAACATGTGTTTTGTTTCACAGGAATATGTGCATGACTTATTTATGCTTATTACTAAATGTTTTCCCAAGCAAAATGTACCATATGTACAAGAATATATAGTTTTTCAGTCACTTTAAAACAAAGATTGCAAAAAAAAGTTTGAATGTTATAATTTTAGCGATTAATTATGTACAATTATATAGAGCTATTTTTACTATTTTTATCACCATCAATTTAAAATCTGTGCAAGGTTGTACTATGCATTATAGTATAATTACAACTAGTATAATGCACGTGCGATGCACGCCTACAAAAAGTTTAGTCATTCAATAAATAAATTGCCCATAACAAAAGATAAAGTAAATTATTAAGATAGATCAAATTTTGAGAACACATAAAATATTCTATATGGAAATTCGTTTGCAACAAAGATAACAGAAAAAAATAGAATCATACTTACATTATCCAACCACTAAAGTAGAAGCAACAACATCCAATCACTTACAAAATAATATTACTGATTGCTGGAAACACAGTTTAGAATTTTGTTTTGTAACTTGTTACACATAAAATGAAGAAACATATTCATCTATATTCAGAGATGTTTTGTTAAACTTGTGCAATAGTATTCCCGTTTGTATATGATACTTAACAGACATACATAATACATTTGTATTCGTCAAAATAATTACAGATTACTAAAATTAAAATTATCTACATCAGTGTGCACCCTTATAGATACTGATTATATATAACTATAACTATGAGCATAAGTTCATATGTCAAGTTTACCAAAGAGATCATAGCCCCAGCTTTGAATTTATGATGATATTGAGGACTCTTCTCTCCAGCCACATAAACTAATGTAGGCAGGACAACTCCATCCGAAACAGTTGAGCTGTGGTTTTCACTATCAACTAAAGATCTAAACAAAAAATTATAGTAAATTTCTATTTGATCCTTTTCATCTAAAAAAGACAGAGAATTTCCAAACATATAAGCCTAGCTCTTATACCTAAAATTATTAGAAACAAACCAAATTCTATCAAGATCCAAAGCCAGATAAGACTAAACCAGTAACTGACATAGCAATAGAGAGAATTAGATAGAAATACCTTGAGCGACTCCTCGACCTTGATAAAGACTTCGACAAAGATATCCTATGGCCATATGGTGACTGAGAAGCAGATGCATGCCTAATATAGATGGAAACAATCAAATACATACATAAATTGCCCATAACAAAATATACAGTAAACCGAGGTCTTTGCAATACCAACATTGGCCACCTCCCTGGTTCTCTAAAAGGCCTACTGACTGAAGTTTACTTAGTTCGCTGCTTAAAGCGCCAACAAGTGGAATAGGGCCATCAAGGCTGGCAGTAGGGAGTGAAACTTGCTTGTTATCATTCAATATCACAATCATATCAGAATTCAAATACCCTGCATTGTTCATTGCTTCATAAGCCTGCCCTGCTGTCATAGCTCCATCCCCTATCACCGCGATCACATTGTTCTTTCTTTGTTTCAGATCCCTCCCCACAGCCATTCATATTCATCATGATAAGACCAAATCAAAATTTATGTACAACTGATAAAACATTTGATTGATATGTACATATTTAACTACTTAATCTATAAATATCGGAAAAAGTGTTGTTTTGGGAGTGAAAGGTAACAAGAGCTGCTGAGATACTGGTGGAACTGTGTCCAGTGCCGAAGCTATCATATTCGCTTTCTGAACGCTTGGTGAAACCAGCTAAACCGTTTGTCTACCTTATAGTCGGCATCTTGTCTCTCCTCCCCGTCAAGATTTTGTGAGGATACGACTACAAAACAGTTGAGGGTCTTACAACTCCATGGTTTTAAAAAGAACAAAAATTCATAGTAACCAGAGAACCATTATGATTGTTATTACCTGGTGGCCAACATCCCACAGTATCTTATCTTGAGGACAATTGAACACATAGTGAA
This sequence comes from Hemerocallis citrina, assembly GCA_017893485.1. Classification (NCBI taxonomy): domain Eukaryota; kingdom Viridiplantae; phylum Streptophyta; class Magnoliopsida; order Asparagales; family Asphodelaceae; genus Hemerocallis; species Hemerocallis citrina. Next base: position 269,889,970 of record CM030362.1, read on the forward strand.
GTGCAACAGTTAGCTCGACGACACCAAGACTTGAGCCATGGTGACCTCCTGTTTTGGATACATGGAAGATGACATCGGACCGAAGCTCATCTGAAAGTTGCTTAAGTTCCTACAATGAATTGAAATAAGAGTCTCATTTCAATAGTAGAACTTTTCATAAACACCAACCAAACACTTAAAAGACAACATTAATGAGTATAATGCGCGCGCGATGCACGCCTACGAAAAGTATAGTCATTAAATTAAATAAATTGCCCATAACAAAAGATACAATAAATTATTAAGATAGATCAAATTTTGAGAACACATAAAATATTCTATATGGAAATTTGTTTGCAACAAAGATAACAAAAAAAGATAGAATCATACTTACGTCATCCAACCACTAAAGTAGAAGCAACAACATCCAATCAGTTACAAAATAATATTACTGACTGCTGGAAAAAAAGTTTGGCATTTTGTTTTGTAACTTGTTACACATAAAATGAAGAAACATATTCATCTATATTCAGAGATGTTTCTGTTAAACTTGTGCAATAGTATTTCCGTTTGTATCTGATACTTAACAGACATACATAATACATTTTGACACTGCTACTACTTCTATTTCAGTATATCCGATCATAATCCTTCATATGTACTTTTTTGAATTGTTGTGTATGCATGAGGTCTTAATTCCTATCTTCTTAATATTTCATTGGTTCCAAGTAATTAATGCTTTTTTTGGTTGGACAAACTACTTAACTTTAATTTGACTGAATATTGCTTGCCAGAAGGCCTGCATTTGAAAGTATCTGGAAATTAATTAGATATCTATACTATATATGTATTTTGTATTATAGGAGTATCGGAGAAGATTAAAAAAATGATGGTTCATAATTTATAAGAGGAAACTAGAGCTCAAATCCTGATCAAAGGGAGGAAAACGAAGAGAGGATAAATTTCAATGAAATGTCCTCATGTAATTATTTATTTTTTATTTATTTCCAAGGAAATGATCGAGATGGAATTTCTATTGCTTTAAAATCCAAACACATCATCATCCTCTTGATCATCATCATCATAACCATCAAAATCGCCATTACCGTTCCTCTCAACTCCTGTATGTCTGTCTGGGCTAATATATACGGCCCCTAGTTACTCTCTTTCTGTCAATTACATTAATCATTTCTGTGAAACCTAATCCAATCTATTCATAGTTATAACCTTAAGAGGTTAACCTCTAAGAAAAACCAACGTACTTATCGGTTCTATCTTGTTGCTAGCAAACCCCTTTTGAAGACACCCGCATACATGTTGTTACTGCTGTTTTTATCTGGTGTCATGCTCAGGGTGCCATCTACCCAAACCTAAGTGACACTAAAATTAAGGATAGAGTTAACCAAGAAACAAAACAATTACCTTAGTGATTAATGAAATTGAAAGCTTCTCCAATTAAATTTGCAACTTAATTTCTCTTCTAAGATTCTGATTTCCCCTGATCTGAAAACCCATGAAACAAAAATTAGAAAAATTGTGAACTTTTCTTCCTTTTTAAGAAGATCGCAAGAGTAAAGAATAAAAAATTATCGAAAGCAAAGAAACAGTCGAGTTTCGACAGGTACCTTGGTTCGACAGTGAAACGGCGGTGTCCTTCGGGATTCTACGAATCGACGGCAGATATGCGGCGCAACTCTCAAGGTTGGACAGCTACCGGTGGTTCTAAGGCAAAACGGCAGTGGATGTTTCGGGAATGGACGGATCGACGGCGATTCTGCGGCGCAACAATGGGGATTGGACGGGTATGCTTGGGTCAACGGCGAACTGTGGCGACACGACCGTCGACGGCGAATAGGTAGAAGATGAGTTGGTTTTTTTTTTCTTTTTCTAACAGAGAAGATGAGGCAATTTTTGATTTGACATGCATGACACAGGGATGTTTAGTGGATATAGTTTGGCCGTATATTGCAGGGGCTTGCTCAGTTACAAAATTAGGATTTGTTTGTTTACAACCCCAACTCTCCCATTAAAATAGTAGAGATATTTCTCAATTTACTATTTATCATAACCTCTGCATCTTAACATTTTGGTCGTCTACTTTCTTGATTTTTCGTGAATTGCATTTTACTAGTCTTAAAAAATATAAAAGATGGAGAAAATTGATTTACACTAGGGCTATATGATATAAAATATCTTAAAAAAGCAATTCAAGATTTAGTGTCCGTATAGATATGATCTTCTCAGGAATCCCCCCTTGTGTATAACTTGAATTTACACTGCCCATAAAAATGTGGCAGGAGATTTACACTGCCCATAACAAATTGAGTTCATACAGCCCATAAAAATTCAAAAATCCCCCATTTTGTAGCTCAATAACTAGAAACAAACTTTAATAGGAGGTTGTGTTGGGTTTATATGTCTTGCATACACATGTTTGATAAAAAAGACGATGAAGTAATAAGATGGATCAAAGCTAATGGTTGAAGATAGAGAAGATAGCAATTGGAGCAGTTGCAGTCGACCGTACCAAGGGGTTAGTCGACCGGCCACTGCACAGTTTTCCCGCAAGGGGAAAGTCGACCGCAAGTGTAGTGCGGCGACCGAGCACTGCTGATGGGTTTTTGGGGTGAAGGTCTGGCTGATTCATTTGAAGCCTAACTTCGTCTTCAAGTTAGATCGCACAGCTCTCAACGTATGGTTATCTCTTCAGTATACATCGGATCGGATGGTTGGTGTATATGTTAGATATTATGTTATATATTAAGCTCCATATCGAATTATGTATTAGTTTGGTTTCTGGTTCCCTCGTATATATATGAGATATTGCACTCAATTATAATCAATCAAATAATCTTTTCTCAATTTCTCTGTTAACCTTAAAGTGGTATTAGAGCACTAATCCCTAATTTCTTTCTCCATAACTAATCTTTAACCCTAATTACACAAATTCCTCTTCTTCTTTATTTTCTTTCTCGGTGCCTTCAACAACATCAACCAACATCAATAAGTGCGGCATCAACTCCGGTGATCACCTTCAAATCCTGATCCTACAACGATTGCAAATAGTAGCATCTCTCACCATCTCTCACCTCCCCGATGACCCTACCATCAACAGCAGCATCAACTCTGACAATCACCTGTTGCATCACCCGTTGCAACTCTGACAATCTCCCGTCTACTGTTGCATCTTCTCCAAAACCCATCCTTCATCAACACCCCCACCTCTGCTGCCCCTCAACTTCCCTACCTCGCCACCAACCAAATCCACGCTAACTCAAAACCCTAACCATATTCCTATCTTATTCTATCCGACCAGTTTTGAAACACTATAATCCTACCCAAAATTCACTCTTCCTAAACCATGCCCGACCCGTTAAAAATAATAATAATAATAAAAATAATAAAAATCCCTACAGTTTACACATTCCACATCAGGTATCCCACTGGCACGTACACACCTTATGCAACTAAGTCTTCTGACCGGTTTACTTTTGCCACTATGGCTTTCTACTCACCCCAGTTTCATACATATCTTACTGCTATATACTTCACACGTGAGCCCATAAGCTATCAGGAAGAAATTCAATAACCCAAGGTGGAAAGCAATTGCAAAGGAGTTTAGTGCATATGATCAGACTGCCAGTGGGCATCTAGACTGTTAGCTGCAAGTGGATCCCCAATATCAAATATCGACCTGATGGCTCCATTGAGCAGCATAAGGCTCGTATAGTTATCCGAGGATTTACTCTGGAGCATGACATCGATTATGATGAGACCTTTGCTCCAGTTGCACAGATGACTACAGTTTGCACTCTCCTTGTTGTTGCCGCCATCCTTCAGTGGTCGTTATACCAGATGGACGTAAAGAATATCTTTCTTCATGGTACATTATCTGAGGTTGCTTACATGCATCCCCTCTTGGCCTTACCACACCTCCTCCTCACGTTTGCTGTCCACATCGAGCTATATATGGTCTGAAGCTGGCCCCTCAAGTATGGTTTGAGTATTTTCGCCGTGTCATCACATATGCTGATTTCAGTCAGAGTTCCTAGGACCACTCTATGTTTATGTGGTCAACAATGCAGAAAAGGGTACTTCTGCTATTATATGTTGATAATATGATTATTACTGGAGATGACTCCGCAGGCATTGCATCCGCCTAGACATACCTTCACTAGTAGTTCCATATGAAAGATCTTGGCAGACTACGATACTTTCTAGGTCTAGAAATTGTCCATGGATCTCGGGGGTTACACATTTCTCAACAGAAATGTACATCAGACATTATCTCCTCTGCATGTCTCTCTGACAGTTGATCAGCTGATACTCTCTTAGAACTTCACATGAAGCTTCGTCCCACTGATGGTGAGTTCCTTCCCAATCCTACTAGATACTGACAGATTGTTTGACAGCTTGTCAACTTATGCATGACCAGACCTGATATTTCTCATGCAGTCAGTATTGTCAGTCAATTTGTTTTCGCTTCTATATCAGTTCACTGCAGCGCTCTTCTTCGGATTCTTAGATATCTTGGATGCACTATCACACGCTCATTATTCATACATTCTACATTGACACTGGAGCTTAGTGCATATTTTGATTCGGATTGAGCGGGTGATTCTTCTACCAGACAGTCTTCCATATGTTTATGTTTATTTCTTGGTGATTCGCTGATCTTCTGGTAAAGTAAGAAACAGGCAGTTGTTGCATGTTCTTCTACAGAAACTGAGTACAGAGCGATGAAAGCTACTATTAGAGAGATTGTTCATGTTCGTGGTTGTTATTAGATATGATTGTCACTCTTACAGGAGCTACTCATCTTCATTGTGATAACCGGAGTGCATTGCACATTGCAAACGACCCGGTCTTTCATGGGCAAACGAAGCTTATAGAGATTGATTGGCACTATGTTCATGAGCATTTTGAAGCAGAGACCATTTTACTTCGTTCTATTACCTCTTCACAATAGACATCAGACTTCTTCACCAAATTTCAAAGTGTTCAGATATTTCAATACTTGGTGGGTAAACTCACAATGTTCGACCCACCTTGAGTTTGTGAGGGGGTATTAGATATTATGTTATATATTTAGTACCATATCAGATTATGTATTAGTTTAGTATTTGGTTCTCTCCTATATATAAGAGACATTGTAGTTAATTTAATCAATCCAATAATCTTTTCTCAATAATCTTTGTTAATCTTAACAGTATCAAGTGTATCAAACTATGGCTTCTCTAGATCTATATATTCATTGTAACGACTCCAAGAAATATATGATTCTATTGAGTGCTGAATAGGAGAATAGAGTACTTTATCTGAGAGGTGAGAGATTTCTCCATTGTAAACAGCAAGTTAGTTCCAGTTAGTATTGAGAGAGGGTTTTGGTGAGAATTTTAATATTCTTGTATCTTCTCTAGTTGAAAGAACATTTCGGTTCTTCCTCCATCGGATTAAGGCGAAACTCCATCCAGGACAATTCTTGTGTACTTTGTGTAATTGGTGTGTTCTAGTATTTACTTGGTGATTTGTATTGATTGTGTCGAAGACTCAACAAGATCCCCCAGACAGAATAATTCTCTAACAGGTTTGCCCTTATTCAATATATATATATATGTGTGTGTGTGTGTGTGGATGTTGGAGCATTGCTCACCTAATTAAGAAAAGTTCTGGACGTACTAAAATACAAAATATAACAAATGAATTAGCAAAAATTTAGCTTAATAAAATCAAAGATGAATTTTATAAAAAATTATGGCCTTGTGTGGTAAAAAAAAAAAACAAACCCTATAAAAGACGCAACCTCCTCTCACACTCTTAGCACAAAATAGGAGTCATGACGAATGATGTTTTGTCTCCCTCCCAAAAGAAGATAAGCCCATTTGGTACGTGGTATGATCAACTGACGAAAAAAGAGAAGCGTAATCATTCCCATAGTTGAAAGCCATACCAGAGAAAATATAGGTATGACTTCTATCTATAATCAAACACCTGCCCAATTAGATGTTAATAGAATTCATTAACGACTTGGTTTCTGAGATGTTGATGTGTGTGTATACTGTTGCTCTCAAGAGGTGATGAGCTTTTCAAAGAACGAATTTGTTTCCTTTTCTAAAACTGGTTTTTATCTTTTGGGATCGAGTTTTGATTTTCTAATTTGGTATACAAATAAACAATTTAATTTTAAGTGTTGCTAATTATACTTAACGTTTTATATTCAAAGAGAGTAAGAATGCAGTTAATAATAATTATAAGATTCATGTGAGCTCTACATTTTCATATTTTTTAGTACATTTTAAGTACTACAACTTTAGTACAAAAAGCATTGCATTTGAGTTTGGTGTTCACTCCTTACAGCTATTTGATATGGGTCAGATGACGTGGCCCCTCCTGGGCCACAGGATGTCCTCAAAAACCGTTTACCTCCGATCATCAGATCTGTCAGGTCAGCCCTAAGCCTCTTGGGTTTTCTCCACGTCAGGCCCACGGGCAACCGGATCCAGACCCGGCCCCAAACGGGTCCAGACTCAGTTGGCACTGCCTATAAATACCAGGCCATCTACCCCTTGAAAGGCTCTGCATGAAAATGGTTTTCTCGTCTCTCCCCGGGATCCATATTTTTCTTCGACTAGCTAGAGAAGCTCTTCTTCACATACTTCATCACCAGCCGTAAGTCAGAAAGACTAGCGCCTCCTTGTTAGATTGAAGCAAACGGATGGGGAGTTCCTCAAAGAGCTATGTCCAGCACTTCACGGCTGAGTCTAGATCCATCCCCTCACTCGACTCCGCGGTGGCCACTGCAGCGTTCAGATATAATACGAAACATGATGACCTTAAGGTTTCCCTCATCAAAAGAAATCTTAGGAACTTCTCCGAACTCCTTCAAAGGGTTGAGAAATACATCCGAGTTGAAGAGGCGATCTGCCCCCAAGAGCAGAAGATGTCTTCGTCGAGGAACAAATGAAAGGGCACTAATGAGGATGAGCCCCGAAAATCCTAGAAAGATGCCACGGGCCAGCTCCGCCCACCTCCAATGCCTCGCTTTGAGAAGTACATCGCACTAAATGACGGCATATCCGCCATCCTTATGGAGGTTGACAAGGATGGGTTCCTTCGATCTCCCCCCATGATGAATGCCCCGAGTAAGAGAAAAGATAAAACCAAATGGTGTGTCTTCCACAGGGATCATGGTCACCTAACAGATGTTTGTCGAGCCTTCAAGGACGAGGTTAAAGTGTTGCTCCGATGATGATAACTTGCCAAATTTGCACAAGTAAATGACACTTAACCTCCGCTTGTAAGGGGAGCCAACAAGCAAGCAGAGAGGCCAGCCGAGTCTCAGGGATCTGGACGGATGGAAATATTTCATGCTATCTATGGAGGACTTATGGGGGAAGCATCTAGCTCCTCTAGGAAAGCTTTCGTTCGGGAGGTAAATTCAGTGCATAACATCCTACCTCCAAGAAGCAGAGGAGCTAACATCACTTTCTCGGATTGAGATTTGGAAGGTGTCCGAACACCTCACTGCAATGCACTCATAATCATCATGTGTATGGAAAACCATGAAGTGCACTAGTTCTAGTCGATAACGACAACTCGGTCAACATCATCTTCTGGAATATGTTCGAAGGCCTCAAGCTCAAGCAGAATTGCCTCAAGCCTACCGGGTACACCCTCCATGGATTCTTTAGGGCCCCTGTGATGATCGAAGGGATTATACCCTTGATGTAACCTTAAGGAAGGGATTATACCCTTGATGTAACCATGAGGAAGGCTTCGTTTTCTCACACAGAAGCACTAGACTTCATGGTGGTCGATATGAAGTCAGCCTACATTGCTATATTCGGTCGCCCGGGGTTAGCTGCCCTCCAAGTGGCCGCTTCAGCATACCACCTGAAGATGAAGTTCCCCACGGTTGCAGGAGTAGGGAAAGCCAATGGAAGTCAAGAAGCTGCTCGGACGTGGAACTCCTCCTCGATGTCGTGGAACTCCCCCTCGGTGTGGGACAAGCCAGCTCTGAACCACGAACGAACTAGCAAAAATCCTTTTCTCCAAAGAGGAAAAAGCAAAGTGTTTCCGGGTTAGCAAAGCACTCCGCCGCCAAGTCAAGGAGAAACTCATCGCTTACATCAGGAAGAATCAGGATTTTTTTGCTTGGACATCCGAAGATATGTCGGGCATTGCTGAAGACCTAATTATGCACTGCTTAAGTGTGAATCCAGAAGCAAATCTTATATAGCAGAAGCACCGCAAATTTGTACCCGAAAGGCAACAAGCCATCAAGGAAGATGTTGAGAAGCTCTTACCAGCCCGATTTATCTAGGAAGTTAGTTACCCCAAATGGCTAGCAAACGTTGTAACGGTCAAGAAAGCCAATGGCAAGTGGAGAATTTACATAGAATTCACCGACCTCAACAAAGCATGTCCGAAGGATCCCTTTCCCCTGCGGAGCATATACGCCTTGATAGATGCCACCTCAGGCATGAGTTATTAAGATTTATGGATGCCTTTTTAGGATATAACCAGATTCGAATATTCCTATCAGACATTCAGAAGACTTCCTTCATCACCAATCAAGGGCTCTATTGTTACCGAGTTATGCCATTCGGGCTGAAGAATGACGGAGATATATATCAACACTTGGTGAACCAAGTTTCTAAAGGACAGATTGGCCGAATCATGGAAGTGTATGTCGATGATATGCTTGTAAAGATCCTCAGAAAGAAATACCATGTACCCGACCTCCTAGAAGCGTTCAATGTATTTTGGATGAACAACATGAGGCTGAACCCTTTAAAGTGTGCCTTCGAGTTCTCCTCAGAGAAGTTCTCGGGTTTTATGGTGAGTCAGAGGGAAATTGAATCCAATCATGAGAAGATCAAAGTCATCATCGACATGTCCTCCCAATTACAATCATAGAAGTCCAGAAGCTTACAGGCCGCCTCGCCGCCATTGGGCGTTTCCTCTCCAAGACAGGGGAGAAATACCTCCCTTTCTTTAAAGCTCTTCGGAGAGCAAAGAATTTTGAGTGGGGGAAAGAATAGCTAGCATATTTTGAAAGCTTCAAAGAACACCTCGCCAATGCTCCCCTCCTAAGCAAACCAACACTAGGAGAAATTCTTTACATCTAATTAGCCACTTCGGATCAAACTCTTAGTGTTGTGTTGGTGAGAGAAGAAGAACGGGCGTAGAAGCCGATCAACTATGTAAGCAAGGTTCTCCATGATGTCGAGCTCCGATACTCAAAGATGGAGAAGATGGCCTATGCTATAGTGATAACCACTCGGAAGCTCAGACCATACTTTCAAGCACACTCCATATGGGTTCTCACCGATCAACCACTCAAGCAATTCCCTCTACAAGCCTGAAAGCTCCGGAAGACTCATGAAGTGATCTATTCAGTTAAGCCAGCATAATATCACATATCATCCTAGATTTGCGATTAAGGCCTAAGCTTTGGCCGAATTCATCATCGATAGCACAATCTATGATCCTCCTGAGGAAGGAGACAACCCCCCACGTTGGAAAATATACGTGAATGGGTCATCTTGCCTCGAAGAGAGAGGAACCAGCGTAATCTTGATCGGTCCGGATGATCAATACTTGCTGTGCCTCAGTTTCCCAACTTCTAAGAACGAGACCGAGTATGAAGCCCTAATCACTGGCCTCCTTCTAGCAAAGAATAAAGTGGCACAAAGAGTTGGAGTATTCAGTGATTTCCAATTAGTGGTGAACCAGATCCGAGGAGAATACGAGATAAGGGATGACCGTATGGTCAAGTACTTGGCGTATGTAAAGAAGATCATGTCTACCTTCAAAGAAGCTGAAGTCACTCGCATTCCGTGAAAAGAAAATAGGCAAGCAGATGCCCTCTCCAAGCTCGCCTCCTCATTATTTGACGGACTCCACATTGTGTTGATTAAAGTTCTACTTAAAACAAACATTGAAGAAGAGACACTGGAGATCATGCCTACAGCCCCTCAAGCACCTGAAGATTGTTGGATGAAACCACTAGTCGATTTTCTCGATAAAGGGATCCTCCCTACGGATACCAAATAATCGAGAACCATTCGGGTAAGGGCTGAAAGGCACGTACTCGTGGAAGGGGTCCTCTACAAGTGCTCCTACGTTCAGGTTGATGGTCGACCATACATTCGGTGCCTCTCTCCCGAAGAGGCCAACTATGCCTTGAAAAAAGTCCTTGAAGGAATAGGCCACGGCAATATCGCTGGCCTCCTTCTAGAAAAGAAGGCATGGCATAAAGATTTGGTGTATTTAGTGACTCCCAATTAGTGGTGAACCAGACCCGAGGAGAATACGAGGCAAGAGATGACCGTATGGTGTATTCAAAGAAGCCGAAGTCACTCGCATTCCATGAGAAGAAAACAGGCAAGCAAGTGCCCTCTCCAAGCTTGCCTCCTCATCATTTGATGGACTCGACCACACTGTGCTGATTAAAGTCCTACTTAAACCTAGCATTGAAGAAGAAATACTGGAGTTCATGCCTATAACCCCTCAAGCATCTGAAGATTGTTGGATGAAACCACTAGTCAATTTTCTCGATAAAGGGATCCACCATGTGGATACCAAAGAATCGAGAAAGATTTGGGTAAGGGCTGAGAGGCACGTACTCGTGGAAGGGGTCCTCTGTAAGCGCTCCTACACTCAGGTTGATGGTCGACCATACCTTCGGTGCCTCTCTCCCGAAGAGGACAACTATGCCCTGAAAGAAGTCCATCAAGGAATAGGCCGAAACAAACTTGGTGCAAGATTCCTTGCACGGAAAGTACTCAATCATGGTTATTGCTGTCCCACTCTCCTTAGTGATGCTCAAGCCTGTGTCCGTCAATGTATCCCCTATCAGAAGCACTCTTCCAACAAGCGGATCCCCAAGCCAACCTCGGTTCCATGTGAAGCCTCATCCCCTTCGCAATGTAGGTAATGGATCTGCTCGAGCCATTTCCTCCTACAACCGTACAACAGACCTTCTTAGTGGTCGCTATTGGTTACGTTACAAAATGGATAGAGGCGGAACAACTTGCAACAATCACTGAGCATAAAGTCCAACAGTTCTTCTGGAAGAACGTGATTTTCCGGTTCGGGATCCTCCACATTCTGGTCACTGATAATGGAACTCAAATTGCTGGTAAGGGGTTTCACAAATTTTGCGCCGATCTAAGTATTAAGCAGCGTTTCTCTATCACATCCCCAGACCAATGGTCAAGCCGAGAATGTTAATCGAAAAATCTTGGATGGCCATAAGAAGTGGTTTCGTGAAGCCCCAAAGGGACAATGGGTTGAAGAATTCCCAAGTGTGCTCTGGTCCTATAGAACCACGAAAAGAATCCCCACAGGAGAGTCCCCGTTCAACCTAACTTTCGGCACAGAAACTCTCATTCCTCTCGAAGTGGGAATACCTTCACCTCATCTCCTTTCATTCAGTTAAGAGCAAAACTCGAATGACATTCGAGCCAATTTTAACCTCATCGAAGAAGTTCAAGAGAAGTCTACCCTCCGAAAAAACATCTACAAGCATAGGGTAGAGAGATTTTACAATAAGAGAGTTCACCCGGTCATCATTCAGGAAGGACAACTTGTCCTCCAAAAGCTCAAGATATTGAATCCCGAAAGAAGGAGGTGCTCTCCCCTAACTGGGAAGGACCATACAAAGTCTCACAAGTAGTCCGCCCAGGGGCCTACTGACTTGAAAACTTGGGGGGAAGAGGATATCCAGAACTTGGAGCGCCGTGCACATCATAAGTATAAAGAGAGCGCTTAGCACCCTTGCTTAGTAGTTAGCATCAAACATATAATAAATGCCAATGATTATAACGGCCACAACATGTAATAATGGCTTGCATTGAAACATCCTCTTAAATTTGAATTTTTCAATATAATTAGTATTTTCTTTTGCAAAATTCCTTGTATAGTTCAACAATTCATTGAATAGTTCAGCCTAAGGAAGCAATGAGTTAGACACATGTTATGCCCCCAAGCAAACACCACCAATTCGCCAAGCACTCAAATGGACAATTGCGGGATCCATTCCGGATTCATAAAGTCGCACGGGCATGCTTGCCCCCTAGCATATGTGTGGGGGTATATCTCGCCATACGAGTTTCCAACCTTGGACAGGTGTGGAGTCTATTCTTGGTACTTAAAGCGTCTCTAACCACTTGCATTTGAGCAAATGCAGGGTTCGACTCACCATTCAAGTGCTCCCAAAACCCTGTCATCACTTTGTTTGGAGTCCACTCACGGTTCATAGGGCCGCTTTAGCCATTTTCCCCCAAGCAAGTGTGCGGAGTTTGGTTCGCTATTCGAATACTTTTGAAACAACCCTAGATAAGTGAGGAGCCTATTCATGGTTTATAGATTCACTCTAACCACATGTTCCCGAGCGAGTGTGTAGAGTTTGGTTCGCCTTTCGAGTGCACCCAAAACTCGTCGTCACTATTGTTTGGAGTCCACTCACGTTTTGTAAAGCTGCTTCACTCACTTGCTCCCGAGAAAGTGTACAGAGTTTGGCCTGCCATTTGAGTACTCCTGAAACAACCCGAATAACTACGGAGTCAATTCATGGTTCCGAGGGCTGCTCCAGCTACATGCTCCTGAGCAAGCATGCGGAGTTCGGTTCGCCATTCGAGTGCTCCCAAAACTCGTCGTCATCATTATTCGGATTCCACTTAGAGCCTCTTTAGACACTTACTCCAGAGTGTGTATGCTAAGTTGGGCTCACCGTTCGAGTGCTCCTGGAACATTCATAATTTCAAAAAGTAACAATTCACAGAGACATTGATCAAACACTTAGGGGTATCTTATTTCACAAGAAGAATCTGATTATAAGTTTTATTGAGAAACATGTCTCTACAAGAAGCAAAATCTCATTCAACGATTACTAGTTTTACTGAGAAGCAAGTCTCTACAAGATTACAAAATCTCATTCATCACCATCTTTACTATTTCATGGTAACGAGATGCTCCTCTTGAGGGACACACGCGGTCTACGGCTCCCTTTATACACCCGAGCACTATTACGTTCCTTCGAACCATCTGAGGGGATATCCAAACCAGCAGATCGGGTTGTACCCTCTGGGCCTTCCGCTCGTGCAGCCCCTCCGATCAACGCCCTGCTAGATGAACCTACAACCCCGCTTTGAGTGTCACCTGGATTCCGTAGGACCCCAGGAAAATGTAAAGTAAGTTCATGAAATTATTCCATTAGGCACGCTCTTCACGAGAGCAAGAAGTGCTCCTAACATTACCTCCCCAAAGAAGTCATTTCAACCGATGGATCTACACCACTTGTTCAAGGAGCCTCGCTTTCAAGGATTCATCATTGACTTTAAGTTTCAAACGCACACTTGCATACGCCCGAGATAAAAATGAGCTTTAAGTTTCAACCAAATGAACATGCCCCCGAGCTAAAAATGAGCGCTTTGCGTTGACCGGACAAAACCTCACCACTGGTTGATCTCCCCGATTTTCAAGCTAGTCGTGGTTGACGCTCCAGATCATGCCACATCACCAGGTAATTATTAATTTTTTTATTTAATTATTAAATCGAATTAATTATTTAAAAATTTCAAAAAAAAATTTAAAATAGTAAAAATTTAATTAAAATTTAAAAATGAAAAATATTTTTATATTTTAGAAAATAATTATTAAATTTTGAATAATTAATTAAAATTTATTGAAAAATTAGTATTAAATTTCAGATTTTGAATAAATTTTTTGAAAAATGGTTAAAAAGTTGGAATAAATTTAGAAAAATATAAAAATATCAGAGAAAATCAAGAATATTCTAAAATTTATTTTGGTATCTTACAAATGCAGAATAATGCCTTTATACCTCGAGCAAGATCGAGACTTCCTCGGGAACTCCGATAAGTTTTGTAAATCCTTAAAAATGGGCGAAAAATTCCTCAAAGACTATGAAACTCAGTTTTTGGGAATGGGGAGCTTGTGATAAGGTTAAAAATAGAACCAAATCAGGACCATTCAAATCGGTCACGAATCTTAAAGCTTTCAAGGATAAAATGGTAGTTTTACTAAAACGGGTCTATAAATGGAAATTGGGTCTTCTCCAAACCCGAAAGCCGAAAACAGGTCTGTTTAACTGGGTTGTCTTACCCGCCTAATGAGAATGGTTTCAGGTTGTTTAAATACGATTTAAACCCATGATTATCCATAAGAGGTAGTTCAAAAAACATCTCTTATCTTGAAAGAAGTTTAAACTCTCATCAACACTCTTATCTCTTCATAAAAAAGAGATAACTGATTCAATCCAAAAATATCGGGAAGTAGAGATAAGTCATTATCTTGAAACTGATCAAAGCAACTATAAATACCCCCTACATCCACCAGAAGTAAGTAATCAGTATTTTCTCCAAAAAAGTTCTTTCATAGTCTCTTGATTTTGAACTTGAGCGTCGGAGGGTCTGTCGCTGGAATCAAGTCCGGTGTTTCAGACTTTTTGCAAGTCAGCGGAGGCGATCGTCACTACACGAATCAAATCCTACGGCGCAAACGAGTCAGATCATCAAGTTAATCACAGTCAAAGGCAGTCAATACTGCTGAAAGTCAAAAGGTCAAGTTCTTGATTGTGTAATACCCTAAATTTTATTTAATGAGAAATTGTTGATTTTACGTGTTGTGCACGTACAAATTTTGTATATATGTTTTCTTATAAAATTATTTTCTATAATATGAACAAATAAGTGTTTTCTTTCTTTCTCTTTATTTTCTAGAATCCTATTTTAAAAAGCCTAACCATGTTTTTCTAAATTAAGCCCAGCTTAATTAATTAAATATTTTATTTTGACCCATGAGTCTAAAAGCCCGCTATTTTGAAGCCCATAAATTAATTATCCTTTTAATTGTCATGACTTGTCATGTAGATACAATTAGTAGACAATTAATAAATTTATAATGTACAACTTTTAATAAGGGATACTAGTTGGGGCATGTGCATGCACTAGTGTGTGCATTGCACACCCTAGGGGAGGCCGGATGTGGCTAGAGAAGAGTGGAGAGAGTGGAGTTAAGTTGAGGGGTAGTTATGAGATCATGGAAGTTACTACAACTTCCTAATTCATCTTGATCTTTGATCTCTAACTCCTTAATTGAATCCTATCCTCTCATCCTAAAAGTGTATAAATATTCCTAGTTTCTTCTCATTTGTACACTACAAATTATTAAGAGAGAAAAGAATAAGTGAGAAAAAATTGAGAAGATTAGAGTGTGCTTGTGTGTGTGTGTTCCCACAAGAGAAGGCCGGCTAGCATCCAAGGAGCATAGGTGGGCTCGAGTTCCAATCAAGCACCAAGGAGGAGATGTTGGACAACACAATCTAGGAGGAGAAGGCCACTTTCTTGCATTTCAGGAGATTCTAGGAGCTTTAATATCATTTTCTCCACATATGTGGGTGTTTCTCATGCTTCGAAATCTAGATACCATGCTGGGGATGATTTGATAAAATTATTAAGAAGCAACTAGGTGAAATTTGACCCATGTTTGCTTAATTAGAGATGAAATGATAATTTAGAGAATGATGATAAAATGATTGCTAGTTGATGAATTGTGAATTAAAGTGCTAGAAATTATCATATTGTCATACTATATGTTTTGAATTGAGTTTTATGATGAAATTTATGCTTATGAGACAACTAGTTGATTAAATGCTTCATGTGTAGTTGATTGTCTAAAACAAAGTTCATTGTTGTAGAAAGATGAGGAAATTGTATCTTAAATATTGTAGGTTGTTAATAAATAAAAGAACAAAGGAATATAGTAGTTGTGAAAGTCTAACTCTAAATTATGAAGAAATATGATATTTGTTCTCAATGTTGAATTTATGGACATAGTACATAAAGTAGGACCAAAATGCATGTTTTATAAAGTAAATAATAATTATAAAAATAATGGTTTACTGTAATTTTATGTATGTTATAATCTGAAAAATTTTGCTTTCAAAAGAGAAGAAAAAGAAACAAAATCATTTTGAGAATTATGAAATTTAGAAATGAACAGAGAATTGGGTTATAAACAACCCAACTCCTTTTGGAACAATCTGGTCCCTTAGATCAAGTGGTTAGCGGTGCGGTGGGATTTTTCTATAGCCTTGAACAGACCTAGGGGTCTCGGGTTCGAAACCTAGATCCTGCATTTTAATTTCTGTTTTTTTAAATAAAAACACAAAACCCGAAACAATATTTACCTTATTAAAACCCTTGCACTTATCTTTGGCACCTTAGCCAATTTGGCTTTCGGTTGGTGTTGACTTGGCTCAGGTCGCAGGTTCGAACCTGGCTTTCGGCAGGTTTAAAATTTTTTATTTTTTTGAGTTTTAAAATTGAATTCTTGACTTTTAAAAATCAAAAAAGAAAAAATACTACAATTATTCAAAAAATATGTAGATCTTGTGAAAAATATTTGTGCACTATTTAGATAAAATAAAAGTGAGTTAGAGGTAAAAATTGGGTAGAATTCCATGGAAATTTGCATTTTTGAGAATTATAAAAGTGACCTATTTTATGAGAAATTATACTAAGTGATAAAAGAAAATTTTTGAAACAGAAAGAAAATTCAAATGTGCTATCTATAGACTCTCATCGTTAAATTAAGTATTGTTTGTCAATGAAAATACGACTTTGTGGCCTTTTGAATTAAATAAATGAAACGAACATTAGTATGAGAATCAAATGAGATTTAGTTTTGATTAAAATAAGATTAAGAAAGTTATGTGGAAAGAATAAACTATTGAGTATGACATGTTGAATTTATTTTGTTTATGCAGGTTATTATTGCGCATGAAATTGAAATTGAATGACTTGATAAATTATGAAAGAACAGGAATATACAAATGCTATGAACATGAAATGAAAATTATTGTTAATCATGAAGAAGAGAACTTATGAGTATGAAAAACTCGATGTTGAAATTATGAGTTGAAATTGAGAACTAGGGTGTAGCTAAGCCTTATACCGGCAACAAAAGAAATATTGAAATGATATTTGAAATGAAAAGACCAAGATTTGGGTCATGTAAAATGAATGAATAGACCGGTATAGTGGGAGTGCTAACCCTAAGGGATTGATTTTGTTCATGATTCAATTAAATTAAGGACTAGATACATAGTGAAAATGTAATGAAAGTAAGAGAAAAATATGAGTATGAGGGCCATTGGATTGGCGGCATGAGAGTATTCACAGGATGTCCCATGATGCGTCATGAGTATGATGCGGATACTGCTCCAGAGTACCGTCCCAGTGGCGATGCTCGTGGGGTATTTGGTGACTACGGGTGGTGTCATGTCTATGGTAGGAGGTAAATTACCATAGAATGCCTGCATGATGAGTCATGTGACAGTGTATTGGGATTCTCTCCAGGTCGCCTAGACGTGAGTTCGTAGGTCATTAACATCTAGGATACTTACCGTAGTTACAGTAGTAGATTAAGTCATAGCGAGGGATTGAACCCTACAAGATGAAGAACAGTTAAGGGCTTGCCCTCGAACCTATGTAGTATGGGCTGCATAGAGTCTGAACAAGTGCGCATTAGTGTCATATAACAAAAATAATTACATTAAGAATTAAGTGCACATTCACAACACGACATCAATAGGATAGTCCCCTTAGCTTTGTTTGTGAACAAGTTTGTGGTTTGTTAAGTGTTGAGAATCGTTATACTGTTTCCGGCATAAAAAGGATGACCGTGTATAATATTTAGTCAGTTGAATGAACTGACTTACCCACAGTTTCTATGCAGGGTAAAGCACATGAAAAGGACTAAGGAGAATTGATGCTTAAAGACTATTCTAGTGTTGTTGTATTTCATTTATATAATTGTTGTAACATTGCTTCTGTTGTATAAGTGTTAATGTAAATGTAACTCTGATATAAAGTAAAGTTTTAATTTCCTTGTAAAATTGTACGAAGTGAAGTAAAAGATCATGTGGAACTCGAATTCAGTCAGTTTTGGAATTCGGAGTGTTACAGATTGTTCTTCCAAAGAATCCACGTCATCTGATTGCTCCCACACCGAAAAAAGCCACAACACTTGCAGACTAAATTAAAGTCTTTTATTAAATAATCTAATTACTTTAGTTCTTGACAAATTATGGTAAAGTTATAGAATAAGCATAATTTTTTGAAGCAGTTTATATATACATGGAGTATATTTTTAAAAATAAATTTAAATGAAATATTGTGCTCGACAACCAACTCCATCCAATGAGAGAAGGTGTTCATGATGAGAACAAAGAATTTGATTGGTGTCATGTGGAGGAATTCACTTTAGGGGATGTACCCCAAAGTGGGCATGTGTCATTTGGAGGACGAAAGCCCCGCCGAACATCAAAGTGTTCTTATGGCTGGTGCTAAACGATGACATATTGATTAGAAAAAATCTCTCTAAATGCCAACCGAATGTGGACTCTAGTTGCCGGTTCTGCAACGCCACCCTTGAAACTAGAGATCACCTCCTCCTACAGTGTCATAGGAGCAAAGCAGTAGTCGCTGAGGTACTCACCGTCCTGGAGACGAACCAGTACCCTAGTGCATACGAGGACCTATGGGTAGGTCCAAAATTTGCTAGTGAGAGAAGAACTATGAGAGAAGCGTGGTACATCGCCATCGCCGCGATGACCTGGGTTCTTTAGCTAGACAGGAATAATTTTTATTTTCGCAGAACCTATAATAACATTTCTGGTAATTTGACTCACATTATGCATTTTATTTCATTTTGGGCTAATGTGGCAGCAGCATGTCCCAGGGGGAGGATAGCGAGCGTTTTTCAGGTGGAGGATTTTGACGACGAGGAAGTTGAGATCGGTCTGACAATCGACTGACAGCCAGCGTGACCTTACTGAGGATAGATACCCACCGCCCCAGGGTTTGTTGGGGGGACATGATTTAATTTGCTTAGTCGCATGTATGTGGCGGTGATTCTGATCCTATTTTGTCCCACCCCCCATGTTTCGGGTGTAGAGTGTGTATTTTGATTTTTTTACAAGACCTTATATTTGGATCAGTACTCTGAATTTATTTTATTAACCTTTTATTAATGAAACAGAGTGCCCTATCATTTCTTTTTTTTTTTTAAATGAAACAAAGAATTTGATTAGATTCTGTACTATGAATCATTTCATAAAAAACTAAATATTAATATAAAATATGGAATCGGACCCACTGTAATTAAGTAAGCGACGAGGCCAAACAGTGAACAGGGAGGAGAGAGAGAGTGAGTGGTGGTGACGAATGAAGAAAGTGTGATGGCAGAAAACATGGCATGACAACGCTGATTTGAAATGCCAACTTGGCACTCTTGGTTTTTGGTGCCAGCCAGCGAATATTTGATGAGGAATGGGTTAAAAGGTTGATTAGATCTGGATCGAATAAAAGACTTGCATTTCATGTACTCATCTATATAATAAAACACAAAGAAAGCTATCAAGTGATTCTTCTTCAATCCCTTCAAAAATTAAAGGCTTAAATCTAACCTTACAAAACATATTTTTTCCCCCTAAAAGTTTCTCTCCAAAACTCAAATTTAAATCTCCCACCCAAAAGGCTTAGTACTATGAAACATATTTTTTTTCCTCTCTCACTCTTTCTCCCTCTTCTATTCAAAAAATTAAGAAAATAAAAAATTTTAAGATTTTTAAAAATTAAAAATTAAAAAACTTAAAAAATTTAAAATTTAAAATAAAAAAAAAGTCATATAATATGTTTTTCGCTGGACTCCCAAAAGTTTCTCATATAATATATTTGCTACTTCAATTAATTTACTGGACTTCCAAAACTATATTATGTGATCAAATAAGGTGCACCGTTCTGAAGACGTGTCGTAGACTCGTGTCAATGAGCAAACCTAGTAAATAAATATTACTTTAGAAATTTGAGATGAAATGGAGAATATCCTAATAGTATGAGCTTTAGGATGTGTGTAAGAGGATCGTAAGCTTCGAGCTAAGGGTCTTTGATTAGTTTCTTTTGCAAGGGATAGTATAAGGGCAAACATAACTAGTTAGTGGTATCGGTATATATATATATATATATATATATATATATATATATATATATATATATATATATACATACTATTTTAATGGGAGAGTTGGGGTTTGTAACAAACAAACCCTAACTTTGTAACTATATAAACACATATAGTATACGTTCAAACTATATCCAACAAATATAAATATGCACCGCACGTGTAGCCCAAATGAAAACATTCAAATATAAACTATTTTTTTCTTTTTCAATATATATTCATCTAATTTGATGACTTTACTTTTTTTAGACGTGCATCGCACGTATATTATACTAGTATAATGAAATACAAAGAAAACTATCAAGTGGCTCACCTTCAATCCCCGCAAAATTAAAAGCCCAGATCTAAACTCACAAAACACATTTTTTTCCCCAAAATTTCAAACCCTAAAATCAAAATTTTCCCCCCAAAACTAAAAAACTCATTACTTTATTACTATCTCTCTCTTCTCTATTCACTTTTTCATATTTATCTCTTTCTTTCTCTCTCTATCTCTCTCTCCCATTCTTTCTTTATTTACTTAGAAATTTAGATTTTAAAATTTCAGGTTTGTAATTTTCAGAATTTTTATGTTTTTTTTATTGCACATGTTATATTGAAAATAGCAAATATCTCTTCAACAATTAAATTTCATCATTTTCTACACTTATAGTTCTAAGAAGTTAGATTTTACACCCCCATTTATAATTATTTTTCAACATATACGAATGGAAACATGGACTTTTATTTACAACTAATTATTGCCATACTATTCAAACTTGAGCTACCTAATTGTTGTTTTACTGTTTACAAGGATTTTCATGTTTTGTATCGTTCCGAAGACGTGCCGTAGGTAGGCGCCCACGGGTAAATCGAGTATATATAATAAAATACAAAGAAAGCTATCAAGAGGCTCACCTTCAATCTCCCCAAAATCAAAGGCCCAGATCCAGGCTCACAAAACATATTTTTCCCTCCAAAATTTCAAACCCCAAAATTAAAATTCTCCTCCCCCCAAAACTAAAAAACTCATTACATTTTTACTACCTCTCTCTTCTCTCTTCACTTTTCATATTTCTCTCTCTCCCTCTCTCTCTCCCATTCTTTATTTATTTTCTTAGAAATTTAGATTTTAAGATTTCAGATTTGTAAATTTTTTGAATTTTAATGTTTTTTTTATTGCACATGTTATATTGAAAATAACAAATATCTCTTCAACAGTTAAATTTCATCATTTTCTACCCTTCAAGTTCTAAGAAGTTGGATTTTACACCCTCATTTATAATTATTTTTCAACATATACTAACAGAAACATGGACTTTTATTTGCAAATAATTATTGTCATACTATTCAAACTTGAAAAGGCATCCGGCTACGCTCCCGCGGCAATGCCTAGATAGGTTGTTGACGTCTCCACATTCTGGCTGGCCTCCAACCGTGGCAAAGAGCACGGCGAAATGATGTGCCATAGGCACGTGCTCACGGGAAAATCTAGTATATATATAAAACACAAAGAAAGCTATCAAGTGGCTCTCCTTCAATCCCCCCAAAATTAAAGGTCCAGATCTAACCTTACAAACACTTTTTCCCCCAAAAGTTTTTCCCCTAAACTCAAATTCAAATCCCCACACTCATTTATTTATTTAATTCTCTCTCTCTCTCTCTTTATATATATATATATATATATATATATATATATATATATATATATATATATATAAAAGCTTGAGAGAGAGAGAAATAATTAAATAAATAAAGGAGTTGTTTTGGAAGATTTAAATTTGAGTTTTGGAGAGAAACTTTTGGAAAGAAAAATGTGTTTTGCGAGGTTAGATCTGGACCTTTAATTATGGGGGGATTGACGGAGAGCCACTTGATAGCTTTCTTTGTGTTTTATTATATTGATATACCAGATTTGCCATGTTTTCATTAGTATATGTTGAAAAATAATTATAAATTGAGCTATATGTAACACCCCGAATTTCAAATAAGGACAAACTCGGGATTTCACAGGATCTTTACTTCACTTCGTACAATTTTACAAGGAAAATTTAAAATTTTTCATTCACAATACATCAGAGTTTCTTTACACTTGATTTTTACACAGCGGAAGACTAAAAGATTACAATAATGAAAAACAACTTGTATAACTTTAACATCATTTGCAACATCTTTAACAGCAACAGCATGTCCACTTTTATAACTCCATGAATAGTCCATTACCTGCATGTCAGTCTGTGGGCACGTCAGTCACTTACAACTGACGAAATGTTATACACGGCTATCCTCTCTATGCCGGGAATAGTATAACGATCTCATACTTTAACAAATCACAAAAAAAAGATTGAATGAACAAGTAAAGTGTCAAGGGTGATTATTCTAAATATAAGTGTATGTCATGCCTTAATGCCTAATGCACACAATTCTACACTAGGATGACACTAATGCACACTTGTTCGGATTCTATGCATCCCATACTACATAGGTCCGAGGGCAAGTGCCTACGTTCTTCACAATACAGGGCTCGATCCCTCGCCATGAAAACTACCCGGTAGCAAAACAAAGTTCAGACTATTCCACGAATGTGAATCCCAGCCTTGGAGTCCACCGCCAGCTGTTATAACAGATTCCACATCGTACGAACCGTCCCGTATGTGACCCTCTAACCCAGTATATATATATATATATATACATTGGAGACGGTAAACACAAAAATCCATCCGTCCGACTACTCAAGATCCCGGAGTCCACCGCTGACCCGTCCTCATAGTCCCAGACTAAAATATAATAATCCGTCTCCCACAGGGCAACCTCAGTCCACCAACTGGGTCTATAGTCTTGGAGTCCACCGCCGACTATATAGAGCACCCCACTTACGTTTTCCTAAGTTTACTACATCTTCACTTATGTGCCTAAATTTTCTTAAATTCAAGACATGAATAATTTCCATTCAAAGAATTAGTCTTACCTCCCACCGGACTTAATCAACAAATACGAGATAGCTCCACGGCCATATCTCCAAATCATTTCTCAAATCCTTTCTTTCAATAATGCCGGTACCGAGGTCTTACTAACTCTAAATCATAAATTTTTCATGTACATGAAACATGGGTACACATACCCTTTAATAATCATGTCTTAACTTAGATATTTTCATGTCTCTAGCTTATCCACAATTTGATCTATGTCTTATTTGGCATCAATCATAATTCTCTTATAGTTCATTCATGAATCAACGATAACAATTTCATTTGCAAATTTAAGCACATATAATAATCAAGCATTCAACATAAATGAATAATCCCATCAAAAGGCAATTAATTCACATAATGTATATTTCTTTTACTCTTTAAAGTCATACCTTTTTTTTCTAATAATAAAATCTTCAATCATTCTTGCTTTCTATATCAAATTTCCTTTTTAAAGTCTCATTTTTACTCTCTTAAAATATACAATAAAATTTCCATAACAATCTCTAATAGCTTCTATTTTATCTTATAGCCATAATAGGAATTTATTCATACTTAAAAAAAAACATCTTATTCTATTAAAACCAATCAAAAAAATATGAAAGAATGGCTCAGGTTTCGAACCCATCACCATACCGAACAGGGAACTAATCCCACTTCAATAGCCAATAAGTCTATGTGGCTGTGTGTGACATTTGTATACCGAAATCCTCATATATTAATTATCGGTTTTGGGATCAATTTAAAAGAATAAAAATAAAATGTAACTATCAAGTTTCGAACCCGGGATCTCTTATAAGTAGTACCCATTGGCTAACCAGCAAGCCCGATTGTGATTTCTGTCTAAGAGTTGTATTTGTCTACTTTTGTTCATACTTTTCTTTAACAATTTCTCATAAAAGAAAAAAAATCACATATTCGACAAACATAAAATTTGCAAATACTCTAATATGATTCATATGATTAATTCTTTAGTTAAACTCTTCTTTTCAATTTACACATAAACTTGCATTTCTCAAAACTTGAATGAAAAAAAAAATTGTTTAATTTCTCTTATACAAATTGGGAATTTATAGCATGCCAACAAGTCTCAAATCACAAGAATTTTACAAAATCTCTTTCATGAACAAATTATTATTTTCCAAATGTAACAATAAAAAAATATACATATGTCAATAATAACAAAATTTTACTTTCTTCTTTCTTAGTCAATAAATCATAAAGCATGTTTATCATATGAAATTCATCACTAAAATTCCCACATACTCAACAAGTACAAAAATTACAATCATATTAACATGATTCATGGTATAAAGAAATTCTTCTTTTTAATTAGCATGATATCACAACAAAATCATCCTCATTCAAAACATGATATACTAGCATAAATTTTATCTTATAATTCTCAAACAACATCTTCTTATACTACTCTTTTTTTTTGTCTACACTAGAAAATAATGAAATCACCCACTAACACAATGTTAATCTATTTGTCAACATAGCATGATTCACTATTAATCTCACCACAATCATAGTATAGTTATTCTATTTAATCAAAACTACTCATTCACTTTTATTAGCATGTACAATCTAAAAATTTAGAAAGTAGGAGAACACCCACCTTTTGTGAAGCTTGAAAAGAAAAGAGAACACCACTTCTAGCTCCAAAGATTCCTAGCTCCAAGTAAGGCTTCTCCTCCTAGCAAGAGATCCTCCAAGCACAATAACTTTCTTACTCTCTTTCTTTTTCTTCCTTTCTTTCTTTTTCTTACACTTATTTTGATATTAATTTTGGTGCAAGAGAAATGTAGGAAATGGGACTTTATTTATAGGATTTTGGAAGGGTCTAAAGTGCAAAAATCTCACCCTAATAACTCTTCAAATTTATTTTACAACTCTCCACTTTCCTAACTCCTAAAACCTCCATCTCTTCATCTCCCCACTCTCCACTAACTCAACCTACCAACTCTTCTCCTCCCCTTGCCCAAAAAATGGTCCAAATACATTTGTGTATGCATGCACACATGCATAAACAAATATGAACACATTTCTATAACTCTAAATGTGTACTAATATGTGTAACTTGTCATGTATTAGTACATGTTTAACTAAAAATGTGATTTTAATAGTGGGCTTGCTACATGGGCTCATTACTAATTAATTTATTTAATTATCTAGTGGGCTTGCTACATTGGCTCATTACTAATTAATTTATTTAATTATCTAGTGGGCTCCTCTCCTAATGGGCTACATTTTAATTTATAGGTCCATGGATCAAAAGAAAGGCTAAATAAAACTAATTCATGCTAAACATAGTAAAATGAGAGTAGCAAAATGAGAATAAAAATTTGCACGTGCACCATACGTGCAAAAATAAATTGAAAAATGCATTTTAATCAAATAGGGGGGGGAAATAAATTTCCATTTTATAAAATAGATTTGTAAACATAAAATAAATAATTGGAACCCAGAAATTATTATTCGTAGCGGCGAAAAATATGTAATTAATACGTGTATTGAAAACACGTAGAAAGCACGTAGAATACAAATATCGAAATATTATATTTTTGTTGACTCAAAATAGGGAAAAATCAATACTGAAAATATATAAATAGTCGGTAATCAAAATACGGGATGAAAACACGTTACAAAATACACGTGCGTAACACACGAGGGCAAAATTGTAATTCCAATTTTGCGGGGTGTTACACTCTCCCCCCCTTAGAGTAGTTCCGTCCCCGGAACTCGCTAGGGTAAAGATTGTATTTTGTACAAGCCAAAGAAAATATCATTATTGTATTTAGAAAACTGCAACTTTAAGAAAAATAAAGGTAGTATGCACAACAAGGAAAACAAGACAAACTCTTTATAAGAAGACTATAAATATTAAGATGTTACAAGACAGAACAAGCAGATTAGGAAAATGGCATAAGAACTGAAATGCGACAAGAGATAGAATAGTTTGAGGGAAAATTTCGTACAAAAATAATATTAGGTAAGCTATTGGATAAAAGGGAAAAGTCAATTAAGTCGTTATCTTCGAAATAGTTCGGAAAACAATGTGGCGAAGAAAACATGGTCAATAGGTAATTTAGAAAAATTTATCAATGTAATAAACGGTAGAAAATTCGCAAGATTTGCAATTTAAAACATGACCATTGAATAAGATTTTGGAAAAATAAATGGGAATAAGACTTTGTTGAAAACATAAAATGACTTTGTATATCAATTAATAAAATAGTTTGTAAGGGAACTATGATAATTATACACACAATTTGAAAAAAAATAGAAAGCATACGTTGAAATACTTTGTGAATATACAAAATTTTGTAGTGATGAAAATATTTTATAACATTAAGACAAAATAGTGTAAAGCACATACACGAGATGGAAACACAATTGAAAATAATAATTATATAGTGTGGCAAGTTAGGACAATAGACATAAACAAGTATATGCAAAAATATTAATGTAGTAATTAGATGAGGATAAAATGATATGTATAATATTGAAATATATGATATATATAGAAATCATTGGAAAATATATATGTAATAACTAAGAGTGTAAAGACAGTTAAAATTTGAGAAAAGATAATGTATAAATAGTGAGTATATGCAGTGTAAAACTATAAAAGTAATGAGTAGCGATTATTAGTAAAAATGAATATATCAAAACAAATATGCAATAATAGTACCGAAAAAAATAAAAAAAAATGGTAGGTCATATTTATATAGGTAGAAAATTTCAACCTTGTTGAAAACATATATGGTAAGATATTATAGTATCATAGAAATCAAAATCATATAAAATGAGTGCTCATAAGAAAAATCCAAAAATAATAAATGAGGAAAATAGTGGTTGCAATATTAACTTAATAAACGGTAATTTAAAACTTGACAAAATACGTAAAGTAATATTAGATATAAACGGGTAAACATAAAGTGACATACATACATGAAAGATGAAGATTTTAAGTTTGAAAACAAGTTTAAAATATCAAGACCAAGGAAGATAGACAAATAATAAATATTCAAATAATTTAATAACATAAGAAAATATTTATTTGAAAAATATTGACTACGGAGCAAGTACCATGATAAAAATCTACAAAATAATTTGAGAGGGAAGTGTGTAAGGTATCACGAATGACGGTCCAAGCTACCACGCTTCCACTGCGCCACTCTGATATCCAAGAGAAAATGTGCTCGTATACACTCTCATATTAATGTATACGAGGAGAACATCATGAACGAAGTCAATAACTACTCCCTTCACGACTTCAACCATCCAAAGAAAATGGAGAGAAAACATCAGTATATATAGAGCAACACAAATGTAAATCACTTACATTTAAATCTCTATAGACTGAAACTCACACTCTAGTGTCTGCAGGAATAATATTGTAACTACTCAATAAGGTGTCACGGGTTCTAGACTATAGTTAATGATCTTACTACTTTTCCTAAAAAAATCTTTAGTCTATCAAGTTCTGATTCACTTGGGTTAGCCGTAAGAGTCGGTTCCCAGCTAGCGGTGGTCCGAAGACGCTTAAGTAGAATACAAATATCGAAATATTATATTTTTGTTGACTCAAAATAGGGAAAAATCAATACTGAAAATATATAAATAGTCGGTAATCAAAATACGGGATGAAAACACGTTACAAAATACACGTGCGTAACACACGAGGGCAAAATTGTAATTCCAATTTTGCGGGGTGTTACACTATAAAAGTCCATGTTTCCATAAGTATATATATATATATATATATATATATATATATATATATATATATATATATATATATATATATATATAATTTTCTGTTAGTATCACTAACCGGAAATAATCATTCTTGATTCTATTCGATAAAGAAATATCAATCCTAACTTTAAAGTTCTTCAATTCCTTACTTTTTCTCTATGCAAGTAATTCAACTGATGTATTTTCTCGGTTTGAAAATATGAGTCATTTTAGTCGTCTTTTTTTTCTTCATAATATAAGTCACTTTAGATTTTCGAGAAGATATCTTGTCATTCTTAAATGTCTATGAATTAATCTTTATATGAGATTTTCATTTTTACCCTTATCTTTTTTTGTAAGAGAAGTAATAAAAAATTATAAAGGATGTCAAATCAGACATTGTATGTGCTTCAAAAATTTAGAATATATAGTACTTTACTCAATTTTAAATTGTTTCTTAATAGTCGTATAAAAATCCAGAATGACTTATAATTTGAAATGGACATAGTATGTTTGCATACCTAATGAGACGTTCATAATGATAATAATAATCATATTAACTAATGAAGGAAGGAATACTTATGGTCTTCGAGGTGGTAACCAATTATACTTTATACTATATATTATACTAATAGGTCTACCCCCTTTCTATTTCCTTCATTTTGAAATAGAGAAATGAGAGAAAAAGTATGAACTAACACGTGCTCAGCATTTGAAAAAAATTAAAAATTGGAACAAATCATATCACACAGCCCATAACTCTCTCTTCATCATTTCAATATCTAAATCCCGAAACCCTAATCATCACCGCTGCCACCACCAACCCCCATTCTCCCCTATGGGTTCTGCGAGCGTTAAGGTATCGGCTCCGTCTTCAAATCTCAGACCCACCTCAGAAAGGGCCCGACTTACTTCAGGTCCCTCGATTTCGGCGAGCCCACCGGCTACTGCGAGGGCCCAGCCCGCTTATGATCCCTTGATTTCGGCGGGCCCAACTACAACCTCAATGGCATCGTCACTAACATCATTAATGACCCCGGATGCGGTGCCCCCCTCGCCCGCATCACCTTCCACCACATCTTCTGCTACGAGCACCAGAAGAAGCTCTTCATCGCCGCCAAGGGCATTTACACAGGCCAGTTCCTCTACCGTGGAAAGCATGTGGCGTTTATGGTCGAAAACATGTTGTCATTCAGGGCAATTTGTGAGGGCCGATGGTTTTCAAAGTCGAGACTCATGTTGGAGATCAGGGCGTTCGTGGTTTACGTGATTGTGATCAGTCACAATCCTGATAATGGAACGTCAAGGTAGAATTTTTATTTAAGTTTTTGTTAAAGGTAGAATTCTTATTTAAGTTTCTGTTGATTAGAGTTTGATTTGTTTATATCTTTTACAACTGTTTAGATTTAGGGCGTATGCGCCTGTTTTTAGTCTCATGCTAATTTTATCTCTTAAATATGAATTAATTTAATTGTAATGGTGATTCATTTTGTAGTTATAAACATTTTTTCCTTTACTTTTCTTAATATATGTAGTTGATGATGGTAAGAATCACAGCAGATCAGAGCCGTACAATTCCTGCACGAATCTCAAAGCGTCTACAGGCAGATTAGCCATCACAGGCCTATTTTATAGGCTTGAGCCCACTCCAAGACATGGGTTTCTTTTAAGCCCATAAAAAGTGACAGACTAGGCCCACTAAGAGAGATACCCAGCCTATGGTGGCTAGGAGTCTCATCTCTTATCCTCTCACAGGGATATCTTATCTCTCCAGGAGGAGACATGAAAGATCCAACGGTCACGATTCGGCTTTTAGAATGTCTCTCAGGTCTATAAATACTCCTTCCCCTCCTCAATTTCCAGGTAATCAACAATTCACCAGTTTTTACTCTCTCTCTCTCTCTCTCTCTCTTTCTGGTTCTAACTTGAGCATTAAAGGGTCTGTCGCCGGGGGCCACCCCCAGGTGTTTCATACATTTTGCAGGTCCATCAGCCGCATTAACAACCATCGATTTCTGATCACAAATGGTTAAATCAACGATCCAGATTCAATCTCAGGAGCTCTAACGTCTTTTAACGGCCAAGGCACAGGTTTGACTTTTAGTAGTTTCCATCCATTATTAACTCACTATTTGTTTGCTCCCACACCGAAAAAAGCAGTAACAAATTGGCGCCGTCTGTGGAAAACTACACAAGTAAGAATTATCGCCATGCCACAATGACTAAGAGGTAAAGGGGCGGTCTCTTGCCGTCGCACTACCACTCTTCGTCAACCAGCTCCTCCTATGGAAGATCAGATTCCTCCTCTACAGCAACCTCGACAGCCTAATCACACTCCTTCCAACGGAGAGGCACCGAGGGGCTCCTGACAAAACCGTCCTGAACAACATCCTCAGTACGACTGGATCTCAATCCACAATGCTTCAACTGGATCCCAAAAGAAGGATGACTAAGTCCTTAGCCATATCCAAGAAGTACAAGATCGCCTAGAACAGATGAAGAATGAGAGAAACTTATTCAACAGGGCCTACCGCCCTAATCAACGTCCCTTCGGCAGAACCATCCTCGATGCACCCACTCCATAGAACTTCAAAGCTCCTCAGATTGAGTCCTACAACGGGGAATCAGACCCGACGGACCATGTCAAGAGCTTTAAAACACTTATGATGTTCTATAACTGTAACCCCTGTTTTCACTAATACGTATTTTAAAGTATTTTTCGTGTTTAAATAATCAGTATCTTATGACTATTTTTCTCCAATTGATTTTTATTATTTAAACTATTATTCTGAAACCCAATAGTTTGACTATTTATTAAAACCCAAGTTTGTATTTTGATTTTATTAATTATTAATCTGAGCCCACTAGTTATGACAAGCCCAATTTCATATTTTGATCTTAACTATTTATTTATTTAATTAATACGGCCTCAGAAATTTAGCCCAACATCCTGATTATTTTATTTAAATATTTTGAGCTCCTTTTTAAGCCCAAGCCCACTAACCCAGAACCCATTACCCCTATGTTGTACAGAATCAAATCTATACACACACCGTATACAATTTCTTCACTTTTCCCCACTCTTCCCACAATCCCGTAACCACTCCCCCACTATCTCTCTTTCCCGTTATTAACCACTCCCCGTTTACTCTCTCCCGTTCAATATCTCCATCTCTCTCTCTGTTTCTCTAACAAACAGAGAAACGAACAAACCCACAGAACCCAAAACAAAACGAACCAAACAAAACAACCCAACAACCCATCTCCCTTATCCATTCCGCCATTCTCGTCGACACGCCAGCACCGTCGCCCCCATTCCGCTCCGCTGTCAACTCCGCGAAGCCGCCATTGCCAAAGCTTCGCCTCCATCGTCTCCAGTCGAACTGTTCCCCGCCGCTCCCGCAGTCGTCTCCGCAGGCCTCCCCTCGCCGCCACCCGTTGAACCCAATCGAAGCAACATCAGAACCCAACTTCACCATTGACGAACCCATCGACTTCACCCTTCGAGCTTCCGTCGTCTTCAACCACCGCGTCGCCTCCACCCCGGCGAAGCATCTTCACCCACTCACTTGCCGCATCGCCACCACTGCTGCTCTCCCAGTCCCTCCGTGAAGTCGCCATTACCGTGCCGCTTCCTCTTCCGCTCTCCGTTCACCATTCGCCTCCTCCTCTGTTCTTCGAGTCGAACAGAGCACGTCGTCACCTCCGCGCTGCAGTCGCTCCACCGTTGACATCGCTTCCCGACGTGGTGTCGCCATCGCAGCACAGCCTCGCGCACCATCGCCGTCGTCCCTCTCTCTCTCTCTCTCCGTTTCGAAGCAGCGCCGAAGAAGAAGAACGAAGAAGAAGAAGATGCTCAGTTTGGGCTGGATTGAATTTGGACCGTCCGATCGCTTCAAGATCCGTGCTCCTGATCCGTGTTCACTGTTCGGCCGCAACGGATCCATCTTCGTTGTCCCCTGTTCTGGATCCGATCAGGTGTGAAGAAAGGATCTGATTGGACACCGATCGCTGTTCTGTGTTCTACCCGCACCAGATCCTCTTCCTGTTCGCTGTTTGTAGCTAATCTTTTGTGGGGAAATCAACTCTTGTTGCTTGCTTTTGGAGTTCTACGTACGTATTTTGCACGTGCCTCTTGGGATTGTTTCCCGAGATACTGATCCCGTTATTCTTAATTATTCGAATCGACTACTACAAAAAGGCAAGTCCATTGAACTAATTTTTTATTCTAGTTCACATTAATTGATCTCCTGCAAGTAGTTCCATTTTAATTATCTTAAACTGCTTTGTGTCCCTTCTCGTTAGGCGTACCGAGGATTTACACGAGCTAACCCAACGTACTCTTGACCTCCTATAATTGTCCATTGACTCAAACCTAAGCGTATATAGATATAATCGACATGAATAAAATGAACAGAATTGTGTACAAAGGAAATGAATGGTAATTGTATACATTGATTGAATGAGACAATCGTGATTGGATTAATGACTTCATAAAGTGGATTGTACACAGAAAATGACATTCTAATCGTTATATGACATTGTAATGGGTTCCATAATTTGTAGTAGCACATTAATTGGCATTTTAATGAACGTATGTGTGATGGCTTTTTATTAGTTACTGCTGCATTATCTGCATTGTACTGAGGTTTCGACCCAGTTATAATTGGAATCGGTTTAAATAATAAAAAGAGAATTGTTGTTTTAAATTTATTACTTCATGTTTATTATTTAGCAATGCATCATGTTGCTGCATTATTATCGTTCCCTTGACATCCTTATATACACCTGCATGAGCATGAATGATTTAACAGTAAAATACTAAACAAGCCGGGGTTTATAAGGGTTTACCTAGTAGTGGGAAATCTCAGAAAATGTACTCGGTAAGGCCTATATTGATATCGTATTGAAATGGAAAGAGAAGTAATGATTGTGAATGATTGATTGGAAAATGGAAAGTGAAAATGGTAAATGATTGTTATTGAAACCGAGTACACGCTCTGTAGACCCCACCACGAAGTCTAAAATGAACATTGTTGTGCGTGCATCGAACCTGTAGTATGGGATGCAGTAGTATGTGCACTAGATAGGAGAAATGACACTCTAATGAACTAAAATTGACACATGTATATCTGATAAAGACCATTACTATTAGTACAATTATTGTCTTTGCATTTGATCTTGATTCATATTCCCACATGTACCCTGTTTCCTTTACTCTCTGTTTTCACTACTTGCTGTCCGTACTTGCTCTAAGGACAAATTATTCTTCCTTTTTAGATAATCAAGCATAGGTGCATAAAGAGAATTCGTAGGAGGCATTGATGAGCAGATCTTCTACAATTGGAACAGGAGTCTCTCGAGTTAATTGGTAAGTCTTTATTTTCCAGATATGGTTACTGAATTTCATTCTCGTTTATGTGATCATGTTTCCTGCGCGGTTGTGGTTCATTTTTCTCATATTGTTGATTAAGACTGGTACAGCTTATGGATGATATGAGTCGGCGTACTTATATCATTCGCTGGGCCTCAGTTACGTGCCTGTGTTTTCGTATTCCGGGAAGCGGGGCGTGACAGGTTTTTAGTGGTATCAGAGCCCAGGTTAGGCTCTAACTATGTTGGAGTTTAGCTGGGTTTGGCTAATGTATTAGTCATGTTTGACTAATATGTCAGTCAAGTTCGGTTCTAGCCAGTCTAACTCGATAATATACGCACCACGCTAATCACATGAACATGAATAACCAATATATAATCTGGATACCCTCTCATCTGATTCCTATTTTGATCCCTCGTATTCAGTTCCTTCATCTCCCAGTTGTTTCGTCCCTCCCATTCATTCATATTCCTTGATTCTTCATTGGGTATAGATTTTATTCTTTTGTGCCCTTATTCATTTGATTCTGGGGTTGTCCATTCTTTTCTCTCCGCTTGGTTCGTCGATCAGTATCGGTGGATCTTCAAGGACATGTTAGAGGCTCGTTTAACTCCTACGATACTGTATATTTGTATGATATAATTATTGTGTAAATTGCTACACTATATATTTATTTTCTCATTCCCATTGCATTGTGTTTATGCATGTATTTTATTCTGTTTTCTCCCTACTTTTATAAATCATTTCCACCACTGCGATTTTGTACTATTGTGTTTGATATTTATAATTTATACTTTTATTTTGATATTCTATTGTGTGGCTTTTAACCTCATTTCTTACTCTCTACTATTTCTATATCATGAATTTCAAACACAACATCATACTTAAATTTAATGTCCCATATCTCTATGTATATGGGAGGTTACATTTTCCATTTTACCATTTCGGTGCAACCTAATATCGAGATGGAAAATATGCAACTCGATGTCAATGGAGGCAAATTGCAACTGGATATCGGCGAGGCAAAGTGTGCAGCCGAATATCCGGACGGCAACTTGCAACCTGATGTCGAGAAGGCAAACATGCAACTTGATGTTAAGGATGCAAGATTTTCTATCTAATTGCTAAATTATATTTCAAGACAATTTTACTTATATAATGAAATTGATAGTAAAGAAATATTTTCTTTATGACATCTTGTTTATACTATTACACTTTATGTTTCCATACAATTTGAACTAGTGTAATTGATTTTACGATATTTTGTATTTTCAAATTTTTACATTTACGTTAAGATTACGTACACCAACTATGGTCTACGTTTTCGTTCTTTTGTAAATTGCTATTTATTGCCACCGTTTTCTAAATTCTTTAACATTTTAGATTTCTTACTTACTTTTGTTTTCACATCCTAATTAATGAATTGACGCTTATTTTTGTTATAGTTAATGAACTCCTTTTAAGTCTTCGTGTATATATATATTTTGGCATATTTTACTTGTTACCCTTTTATGTGTTTTTCGAGTATTGATTATAATGTCAACATTTAATAATTATTATATGTCTTTCACATTCATGGTTATTAATATTTCATTATTTAGTTAAATTTGTCCGCATTTCTACGTATCTTGATTGGTTATCTTTCCCAAAATTATTTTTAGTTTATATTCCTCTGTTGTTTGTATGATTATCAACATTTTTATATTTGGGTTTGAATTCTTATTGAATAGTCTCCTATTTCTTACGATTGGTAATTAATGGTGTATTTTAATTTCACCTTCCATTTATAATTGATCGACTATATATATCCCTGTTTGATATGTAGAGACTTAATAAACCAAATTCTTATTTTGTTTTATATTGTTATTATCATTGTTATGATTTTGTTATTATTATTGGTATCATGATTATTATTGATATTATCATTACTATTATTGTTATTTTTCGTTATTTTGTTATTGTTATTAATACTGAATTACCTTCATACAATGTTGAACTCAAACTCTATTATGTCTTGCATTCTTATTCTTATCAGTTTTGTTATTATTATTATTATTATTATTATTATTATTATTATTATTATTATTATTATTATTATTATTATTATTATTATTATTATTATTATTATTATTGTTATTGTTAGTATTATTATTGCATTATTTTTATGAATGTTTTGAATCCAATTTTGTCATGTATATGAGTATTGTTAACATTTATTGTATTGTTATTATTCCTATCAGTATGACTATAATGACCTTTTTTTCATTACTGTTATTAATACTGCTATTATTATTTTTATTGTTATTATTATTGTTATTATAATTTTATTATTGTTATTACTATTCTATTATCCTTGATGTTATTGTTTTTACTATTAACATGTTGTTATTATCATTTTGTTAAAAACCCATTAGTTTTGATCTATATGACATCTTTTAATTATTTAAAATTGAAGACAAACTTTATATTCATTCTGCATTGTTTAATTATATCTATCTTGAGCCCATACTGTCCCAGATCCTGGTGCCTCATTCTTGTCTTCCTGCTCGGTTCGCCAATTGGTGTCATGTGGCCTACAGCGACATGTATGTTACTTGGGACATCGCCATCAGAGTAGCGCAGCGGAAGCGTAGTGTGCCCATAACCCACAGGTCTCAGAACTCCCTTATTCTTTTTTTTCTTAGTATCATTCAATTCTTGTTCGTTCTTTTTCACTCGCCATCTTATGTCGATTTATTTCGACATCGATCTTATCTATGTCCTTTTCTTATTCTGGTGCTCCCATCATTGAGTTTTCTTTTCTAATTTTCCTGCTTTGTTATTTCTTAAATTGCTTCTGTTTTGTCCTGCCGCCTGCTAAAATGAATTTCGAGGACGAAATTCTTGTTGTAAGGTGGGTAGGATTTGTAACCCCTGTTTTCACTAATACGTATTTTAAAGTATTTTTCGTGTTTAAATAATCAGTATCTTATGACTATTTTCTCCAATTGATTTTTATTATTTAAACTATTATTCTGAAACCCAATAGTTTGACTATTTATTAAAACCCAAGTTTGTATTTTGATTTTATTAATTATTAATCTGAGCCCACTAGTTATGACAAGCCCAATTTCATATTTTGATCTTAACTATTTATTTATTTAATTAATCCGGCCTCAGAAATTTAGCCCAACATCCTGATTATTTTATTTAAATATTTTGAGCTCCTTTTTAAGCCCAAGCCCACTAACCCAGAACCCATTACCCCTATGTTGTACAGAATCAAATCTATACACACACCGTATACAATTTCTTCACTTTTCCCCACTCTTCCCACAATCCCGTAACCACTCTCCCACTATCTCTCTTTCCCGTTATTAACCACTCCCCGTTTACTCTCTCCCGTTCAATATCTCCATCTCTCTCTCTGTTTCTCTAACAAACAGAGAAACGAACAAACCCACAGAACCCAAAACAAAACGAACCAAACAAAACAACCCAACAAACCATCTCCCTTTTTCATTCCGCCATTCTCGTCGACACGCCAGCACCGTCGCCCCCATTCCGCTCCGCTGTCAACTCCGCGAAGCCGCCATTGCCAAAGCTTCGCCTCCATCGTCTCTAGTCGAACTGTTCCCCGCCGCTCCCGCAGTCGTCTCCGCAGGCCTCCCCTCGCCACCACCCGTTGAACCCAATCGAAGCAACATCAGAACCCAACTTCACCATTGACAAACCCATCGACTTCACCCTTCGAGCTTCCGTCGTCTTCAACCACCGCGTCGCCTCCACCCCGGCGAAGCATCTTCACCCAGTCACTTGCCGCATCGCCACCACTGCTGCTCTCCCCGTCCCTCCGTGAAGTCGCCATTACCGTGCCGCTTCCTCTTCCGCTCTTCGTTCACCATTCGCCTCCTCCTCTGTTCTTCGAGTCGAACAGAGCACGTCGTCACCTCCGCGCTGCCGTCGCTCCGCCGTTGACGTCGCTTCCCGACGTGGTGTCGCCATCGCAGCACAGCCTCGCGCACCATCGCCGTCGTCCCTCTCTCTCTCTCTCTCCGTTTCGAAGCAGCGACGAAGAAGAAGAACGAAGAAGAAGAAGATGCTCAGTTTGGGCTGGATTGAATTTGGACCATCTGATCGCTTCAAGATCCGTGCTCCTAATCCGTGTTCGCTGTTCGGCCGCAACGGATCCATCTTCGCTGTCCCCTGTTCTGGATCCGATCGGGTGTGAAGAAAGGATCTGATTGGACACCGATCGCTGTTCTGTGTTCTACCCGCACCAGATCCCCTTCCTGTTCGCTGTTTGTAGCTGATCTTTTGTGGGGAAATCAACTCTTGTTGCTTGCTTTTGGAGTTCTACGTACGTATTTTGCACGTGCCTCTTGGGATTGTTCCCCAGGATACTGATCTCGTTATTCTTAATTATTCGAATCGACTACTACAAAAAGGCAAGTCCATTGAAATAATTTTTTATTCTAGTTCACATTAATTGATCTCCTGCATGTAGTTCCATTTTAATTATCTTAAATTGCTTTGTGTCCCTTCTCGTAGGCGTACCGAGGGTTTACACGAGCTAACCCGACGTACTCTTAACCTCCTATAATTGTCCATTGACTCAAACCTAAGCCTATATAGATATAATCGATATGAATAAAATGAACAGAATTGTGTACAAAGGAAATGAATGGTAATTGTATACATTGATTGAATGAGACAATCGTGATTGGATTAATGACTTCATAAAGTGGATTGTACACAGAAAATGACATTCTAATCGTTATATGACATTGTAATGGGTTCCATAATTTGTAGTAGCACATTAATTGGCATTTTAATGAACGTATGTGTGATGGATTTTTATTAGTTACTGCTGCATTGTCTGCATTGTACTGAGGTTTCGACCCAGTTATAATTGGAATCGGTTTAAATAATAAAAAGAGAATTGTTGTTTTAAATTTATTACTTCATGTTTATTATTTAGCAATGCATCATGTTGCTGCATTATTATCGTTCCCTTGACATCCTTATATACACCTGCATGAGCATGAATGATTTAACAGTAAAATACTAAACAAGCCGGGGTTTATAAGGGTTTACCTAGTAGTGGGAAATCTCAGAAAATGTACTCGGTAAGGCCTATATTGATATCGTATTGAAATGGAAAGAGAAGTAATGATTGTGAATGATTGATTGGAAAATGGAAAGTGAAAATGGTAAATGATTGTTATTGAAACCGAGTACACGCTCTGTAGACCCCACCACGAAGTCTAAAACGAACATTGTTGTGCGTGCATCGAACCTGTAGTATGGGATGCAGTAGTACGTGCACTAGATAGGGAAAATGACACTCTAATGAACTAAAATTGACACATGTATATCTGATAAAGACCATTGCTATTAGTACAATTATTGTCTTTGCATTTGATCTTGATTCATATTCCCACATGTACCCTGTTTCCTTTACTCTCTGTTTTCACTACTTGCTGTCCGTACTTGCTCTAAGGACAAATTATTCTTCCTTTTTAGATAATCAAGCACAGGTGCATAAAGAGAATTCGTAGGAGGCATTGATGAGCAGATCTTCTACAATTGGAACAGGAGTCTCTCGAGTTAATTGGTAAGTCTTTATTTTCCAGATATGGTTACTGAATTTCATTCTCGTTTATGTGATCATGTTTCCTACGCGGTTGTGGTTCATTTTTCTCATATTGTTGATTAAGACTGGTACAGCTTATGGATGATATGAGTCGGCGTACTTATATCATTCGCTGGGCCTCAGTTACGTGCCTGTGTTTCCGTATTCCGGGAAGCGGGGCGTGACAATAACGTCACCGATACACTCATTTGTTGGACATTTCCCGCTACAATGAAATGATCCGCTAGGGAATGGTATCCACGTCTGAAATTTGAATCCATGTTTTCCTTCGATCAGCTCGAGGAACTTTCCGTTGCATTCTACGTTACTAGTCAGAGAGCTGAAGATACCAGTGTCTCCCTACTAGAACTGAAGCAAAAAGATGGAGAACTGCTAAAGGACTTCGTCAAGCATGTTACAACTGAAGCGAGGTCAATTTATGCCTTGAACACTTCAGTCGCAACTGCAGCTCTTTCGCCGCAAGACTTTGTCAAGCATTTTACAACTGAAGCAAGGTCAATTTACGTCTTGAACACTTTAGTCGCAACTGCAGCTCTTTCGCCGCAAGACTTCATTAAGCATTTTACAACTGAAGCAAGGTCAATTTACGCCTTGAACACTTCAGTCGCAACTACAATTCTTTCGCCGCAAGACTTCGTCAAGTATTTTACAACTGAAACAAGGTCAATTTATGCCTTGAACACTTCAGTCGCAACTGCAGTTCTTTCGCTGCAAGACTTCGTCAAGCATGTTACTATTGAAGCAAGGCTAATTTCTGCCTTGAACACTTCAGTCGCAACTACAACTTTTCACTACAAAGTCACTAACAAAGACCTGGAAGCCTCCCTCACTAAAAAGCCACCCAAAAGTTTCACTGCACTCCTGAAAAGGAGTGACAAGTATATAAGGGTCAAGGAAGCTCTCTATCCTCATGGTAAGAACGGTTCATCTTCCGGGAACAAACGGAAGAACACAAGCGAGGAAGAACTCAGGAAGTTTCCTTAAAACGGTGCAAGTCCGTCCAACTCTAGCATCATGCTTCCACAAATTCACTCATCTCAATGCAAGTGTATCAGCCATCCTCATGGAAGTGGAGAAGGACAAAATAATCCGCCTTCCCCCCACGATGTCAACGTCTAGCAGAAGAAGAGACAAAAACAAGTGGAACCCATTTCACAGAGATCATGGACACACTACTGACAACTATTGAGCCCTTAAAGAAGAACTGGAAGCCCTGATTCGCAAGGGCTATCTTTCCAACTTCGGTCAGAAAGACAACGACGCTGAAAATCCTCCGTCCCGGAGGGCTAATAAGCGTCAGCAAAGGTCATGTGAGTTGCAAGACTCTGAACACATGACCGTCCTCCACTCCATTCATGAAGACCCGATGGGGGGAGATTCCAACTCCTCCCACAAAGCTTTCATCAGCAAAGTCAAATCCATAGATAACACTCTGCCTACCAAACACACCGGGATCCCGATATCTTTCTCCGACAAGGACTTAGAAGGCGTCCAAATACCTCATTGCGATGCATTGGTCATAAACCTTTACATGCTAAATCATGAGGTACGCCGCATCTTGGTGGACAATAGCCGCTCAGTAAACAACCTCTTTATGGCCACATTCGAGGCTCTCAAGCTCTCTCGAGACCGCCTCAAGCCAACCAGTTATACACTTCATAACTCCTCTGGTGCACCTGTCCAAGTCGAGGGAATTGTCGCACTCGACGTAACAGCAGGGAAAGCCCCCGCTATTCAAACAGAAGCAGTGGACTCTATGGTAGTCGATGTCAAAGCAGTATACAATGCCATATTCGGTCGTCCTGGCCGGACGGCATCCCATGCCATTACCTTCGCATTTCATAAGAAAGTGAAGTTCCCAATAACAGCTGGCATAGCCCAAGCTGTAGGAAGCCAACAGGTAACGCGAGCATGCTACACCGTTACAATGGTGGGCTCCACTCTCCCCCTCGATGCCATAAAGCTACCGCCAGAAAATAGTCACAATAAATCCAAAATTATAAACGGGCTTGAAGCCTCTGCCATAACCAACTCTACCAAAAACTTCCAAACCTGCCACACCATCTCTCGCCAGGTCCAAACTATTTCTCATCATAATACAGTAATAAACTTGAATCCCTCTCTCGAAGCCACTCTGCTCAGTCGATAGAAACAAATAATCTTGCCGAAACACATTGCTACATCAGAAGATTTTCCTTTCTCTATGCAAAACAATGGGGGTCTCCCTCCAAAATAGGCAAGTCCAGGCAAGGTCTATTAGTTGTTCGCCTGACGGCTCATCAACTTGAAGACCCAGGGGGCAGGGAGATATCAACAGAAACTTGAAAAGTAGAACACCTTGTGAAGTACAACGAGTTGGGTGCCAAACTTGTACACAAAAATGGCACCAAAAAATTGTTAAAAACATCCTACAAGACAGGTTCGAAGCCCCCCACATCCATTGTGCATAGTTATTACATCAATTTACAATAAAACAAGTTCAAAGTGCTTTGCCATTCGATCTGCTCCTACAACCTGTTGATTCATTAAAGCAAACAACGAGCTACATGCCCAACTCACATTTAAAGCGGTGCTAGGCACTCGTTACAAGCTTTCCTCAATGCAAGTTTGGAATCCAAAACTCGGGAGCTGCAGCATGCAACCTCGTACGCTTAGAACACAACTCACTGATCGATCTATTCCTGTAACTAGTTGAACTTCCTTGGAGGACCAGAAACAACAAGTTGAGTGCCACACTTAAACACTTAAGTAGCACCAAACACTCATTGCAAGTCTCCCCGTAAGATGGATTCGGAGTCGATACCTATGGCTAGACAGGGACTCTAAACAATTTGCAATAACGCAAATTCATAGTGCACTTCGCTATTCGATCTTCTCCTGCAATCCATCAATGCCTCGATGACCGGTTCGGAGTCCAGTTCATGGTTCAAAAGAGATCCTGTCAATTTGCACATAAGTAAATTCAGAGTGTGCTTTACCATTCGAGCTACTCCTGCAACCTGTTAATACTTAAACTAACTAGTTCAAAATCCATGTTCGTGGTTCAGTGTTACTCTAGAAACCTATAATGACACACGTTCAGAGTTCAACTCACCATTCGATCTGTTCCTGCAACTAGTTAAATTTTCTCAACAACAGATTAGTAGGTCCAAAATCATGGATCAAAGTTACCCTAGCAACACTTGTAAAAAGCTGCACTTGGGGTTCAACTCTCCATTCGATGTAACTCTCACAATCTGTTAGAGGCCCCATACAGCAAGTTTGGAAAACAACTCTCCTTCAGAGTTGTCTCTACAACTAGCTGGGTTCAAGATAGAGCAATGCTACATTCCGTCATACACTGTCAATAGTTCTTTAAGCTATACGCAACAGACTTGAGGCCCTGTTATTTAGCGACAAAGAACCCGTCGATGACATATCAACCATGACAGTAAGGATCAAGCATATAAAATGAATCCCGCAAATCACAAAACTATCACCAACTCATATGATCAGATCCAGTAGCACTACAGACGTTTGCAAATACAAGACGACCAGTTCAAAGTCTAACTCTCCCCAAGAGAAGCTCATACGACTAGCCAATCCCCAAGATGATGTATCACAGGACAGGACACTGGCATGTAGAAGACTTCTCATTCCAAAAACTACAAGTCTCATTACAACAGCAAAGTTACAATGACTCCACGTTTCACGATTAGGAATCGCTACCGAAAGTCCTGCGAACATTGTGCGAAAAACTGTCATGTAAGCTGTTCTTCCTGCTATACACACTAGAGAGATGCTCTACCTAAGAGAAACAAAAATTCCTCGCCGACCTCCTACCAGCTAACAGTTCCATAGGGCCGCCTCAACTCTTGATAATGGTATTCAAGACAAGTCTTCATTAGACGAGAAAACTCCAGATTCATTTGACTTCCTTCACTTGAGAAACCTCCAACTCCGTCTCACTTGAAGTGCCGCACAAACGGAAAAGTTCCAACTCCTTCAAGCACAGCATATCACGAAGGAGGACAAGCTCAATATCCTGGGGAACCTCATTCCATGCATGCAACTACTTGTTAGTAAAGGAAAGAATGGAATCATCTCAACACTGAATAAACACAAGTTACTTCACTTCCACACTAAGAAGATTCAGAATACCCACAACTCATCTGCTCTAAAAATGAGTTTGGCGCTCTGCACGCCACTTGAGTTCCTCCGACCAACCACTCATCAACATCGAGCAACGGGTCCAACACCCCGATCTCTGCTCCCCGCTTGAGCTCCATCAATAACTTGGTGGTCCCAAACAACGAGTTCAGTACTCTGCTCGCCACTTGAGCTCCATCAACAACTCGTTGGTCCCAAACAACGAGTTCAGTGCTCTGCTCACTGCTTGAGCACCATTAACAACTCGTTTATTCCAAACAACAAGTTCAGTGCTCTGCTCGTTACTTGAGCTCTATCAACAACTTATTGGTCCCAAACAATGATTTCAGTGCTCTGCTCGCCACTTGTGCTCCATCAACAACTCGTTTGTCCCAAACAACCAGTTCAGCGCTCTGTCGTGGCTTGAGCTCCATCAACAACTCGTTTGTCCCAAACAATGAGTTCAACACTCTGTTCACTGCTTGAGTTCCATAAACAACTCGTTTGTCCTAAACAATAAGTTCAGCGCTCTATCGCGACTTGAGCTCCATCAACAACTCGTTTGTCCCAAACAATGAGTTCAATGCTCTGCTCGCTGCAGGAGCTCCATCAATAGCTCGTTTGTTCCAAACAACGAGTTCAGCACTCTGCTCGCCGCTCAAGCTCCATCAGCAACTCCTTTGTCCCAAACAACGAGTTCAACGCTCCATTTGTTGCTTGAGCTCCATCAACAACTTGTTTGTCCCAAACAACGAGTTCAGCGCTCTGCTTACTGCTTGAAACTCCATCAACAGCTCGTCCGTTCCAAACAACGAGTTCAGTGCTCTGCTCGCCGCTCGATCTCCATCAAACAACTCGTCTGTTCCAAACAATGAGTTCACCGCTCTGCTCACTGCCTGGGCTCCATCTACAACTTGTTGGCTCCACGCAACGAGTCCAATGCCTTGGTCTTCGCTCAAGCTCTCCCAAATAGCTCGTAGGCTCTAATCAACGCGTTCGACGTCTTGCTCTATGCTTGGGCTCCGTCCATAACTCATTGGCTCCAAACAATGAGTTCAATGTTCTACTCTTCGTTCGAGCTCCGTCTACAACTTGTGGGCTCCAAGCAACAAGCTCTATGCTCTGCACACCACAGGAGCTTTGCCCACGCTTGTTGTCTCCGATTAACAAGTTCTACGCTCTGGTTATCGCTTGAGTTCCGTCAACAACTCGTTGGTTCCCAACAATGATTTCAACACCTTAGTTTAACACCTCGGTCTTTGCTCAGGCTCCATAAATAGCTCACTGGCTCCAAACAATGAGTTCAATGCTCATCTCTTTGCTAGAGGA
Source organism: Hemerocallis citrina (assembly GCA_017893485.1). Lineage (NCBI taxonomy): Eukaryota > Viridiplantae > Streptophyta > Magnoliopsida > Asparagales > Asphodelaceae > Hemerocallis > Hemerocallis citrina. The sequence goes on from CM030362.1 coordinate 269,934,164, forward strand.
CCATTAACAACTTGCCAAGGCCCAACAACAAGTCCAAGTTTAAGTTCATCTCATAGCTCTCCCTACAAGCTCACTGGGTTCAAACAGCAGTTTCTACATCAACTCTATCTCAGAGTCGTCTTTACATGCTTGCTGGGTGCAAACAGCAAGTGCAACATCCAACTCTGTCATAGTGTCCTCCCTAAGCTTGTTGAGAACGAACAACAAGTTCAACGCACACCTCTATCATGGAGTTTCCTCTACAAACTCATCGGGGTCAAACGGCAGTTTTTAGACCAACTCAATCAAGGAGTTGTCCCTACACGCTTGCTGGATGCAAACAGTAGGTGCAACATCCAATTCTGTCATAGAGTCCCCTCCAAACTCGTCGGGACCAAACAGTGGTTTTTTCGTCGATTCTACCAAAGAGTTGTATCTACAAACTCGTCGAGATCAAACAGCGAGCTCTACGCCAGCTCAGCCACGAGTTGCCCCTACAAACTCGCCGAGGTCAAACGGCATTTTATGGACCAACTCAATCAAAGAGTTGTCTCTACACGCTTGCTGGGTGCAAACAGCAAGTGCGACATCCAACTCCGTCATAGAGTCCTCTCTAAGCTTGTTGGGAACAAACAACAAGTTTAGCACACAACACGATCACGGAGTTTCCCCTATAAATCTGCTGGGGCCAAACAGCAAGCCCAGCACTCAATTCTACCACTGAGTTCTATTTAAATTCGCTAGGATCAAACAGCGAGCCATACATTGACTCAGTCAAAGAATTGTCTCTCCATACTCGCTGGGATCAAACAACGAGCTCTACAACAAGCTCAACATTCAACTTCGCCGCAGAGTTCTCTACAAACTTGCTGGGTGCAAATGGCAAACTTGAACGTTCAACTCTGTCCCGAATATGCCACAACAACTTGTTGGGATCAAGCAACAAATATGCAAACAACCTAGCATAGTTATTGATATGCGTACAAGACCCGCCAATCGAGGGTTACGAAGTAAAAAGCTGGGTATACACATATGATTAACTATATGTATATACATATTGTAACATATACACAACAATATACATGTAAAAAAAATTGTATGCAAATCCAACTAAAAAATACTTCAAAAACCCCTTAAAAAAGTGAGCTCGTGGTTAGATGAGGCCGGGTCGATTTCGGATCAACAAACCAAAACCCAAACCTGCAAACAAATTTAAAGAAGAAAAAGTATAGAAAAGGGGAGATAACGGGTCGGATCCAAACCTGTTTCCGCCCAAAATCCGCTCCGCTCCTACTACTTCTTCTTCTTCACGTTTTGGCGCCAAACTCAACTCTTCGAACACCCGAAGAACCGAGCCTCTCTTCCATCTCCGTGACGCCTCCGTAGCTCGAAGAGCACGATCGCTTTTCGACAGCGAAGCCCACGCTCACGACAACACTGTGCTTGCCCCTCACAAGCGTCGCCACTCTCACCGAATCCCAAAGATTTCAAACTCCTGAAAACTTCTAAGTGTATAGCTCGGCGAAACAGTAGCTCGGCGAGCCTGTAGCTCGGCGAGAACGAGCTCCCGTAGCTTGGCGAATCGGTGGTAGCTCGGTGAAGATTTGAGGCATCATAGCTCGACGAAAACGAGCTCCGTGGCTTGGCGAATCCATGGTAGATCAGTGAAAACTTGAGCACAGTAGCTCGGCGAAGCGAGCTACCGTAGCTCGACAAGAGCACGGGACCCACAACTCGGCGAAACCACAGCTCCGTATCTCGACGATTCCATAGCTCGGCGAGGACACCAAGCTCCGCAACTCGACCAAGAGGAGCTCATTTTACACTCCCATAGGTCAACGGAGCATCGGAGTCGAAGCTCGAGCGAGAGCTAGCGCTTCAAAGTCTCGAATGGCGCTCAAACCCGTAACTCGATGAAATGTCTCGACATCACGATACCTCACCGTTGCTCCAAGGCAGCCCCATAGCTCCGCAGTCGCCTGCTACCATCGTCGCAGAGCTATGCATCGAAGGAGATGAAGAGTTGCTCGGCGAAATGGTTCGCCGAGCAAGGGGGTGGAGAAGACGAACCAGAGTCGTTGGATCTCTATGATATTCGCGCATCACATGATCAGCGCCTCAGAGATTTTTCGGCTTGATCAAACCCTTTCGACCGTCTGATCGCCTCAGCGCGCGAGCCCAGCCATGATGGGCATCCCAGATCACTTCAAATCTCGTGCCAGCTCTGATAAATTTAGAAAAACATTTAAAAATAATTTTTAATTCGAAAAATCAATTAAAAATTCAAAAATAATTATTTAAATTCGAAAAAATAGTTTAAAAATCCAAATTTGTTAATTATAAAATTCGAAAGAGTGATTTTAAAATTGTGGAGCATTCCATAAAATTCAGAGAAATCCGAAGAACTATGGAAACATTCTCAGAAAATTCCCAGAAAATTTCAGAAAATTCGGATAAATCCGAAAAAATATGGAAAAATTCAGGAAAATATTCATTGCCTCCAGAAGCCATAGATCGGTTCCAGGTATCTACAAACACTCCGACTGCTAAGATTATTAGCCAGATTCTAAAAATAAGATATACTACTTCCCGAAAGCCATAAAAATTGCCTTCCGGGAGTGGGGGGCTTATGACGATGGTAAAAATTATAGCAGATCAGAGCTGTACGATCCCTGCATGGATCTCGAAGTATCTACAGGCATATTAGCCATCACAGACCTATTTTACAGGTCTGGGCCCACTCCCAAGACATGGGTTTCTTTCAAGCCCATAAAAAGTGATAGACTAGGCCCACTAAGGGAGATACCCAGCCCATGATGGCTAGGAGTCTCATCTCTTATCCCCTCACAGGGATATCTTATCTCTCCAAGGGGGAGACATGAAAGATCCGACGGTCACGATTTGGCTTCTACAATGTCTCTCAGGTCTATAAATACTCCTCCCCCTTCTCAGTTTCCAGGTAATCAACAATTCACCAGTTTTTACTCTCTTTCTCTCTCTCTCTCTTTCTGGTTCTGACTTGAGCGTCGGAGGATCTGTCGCTGGGGGCCACCCCCCGATGCTTTAGACGTTTTGCAGGTCCATCAGCCGCATCAATAACCGTCGATTTCAGATCACAAAAGGTCAAACCAACGATCTAGATTCAATCTCAGAAGCTCTAACGTCTTTTAACAGCCAAGACACAGGTTTGACTTTTAGTAGTTTCCATCCATTATTAAATCACTATTTGTTTGCTCCCACAACAAAAAAAGCAGCAACAGTAGTGATGAAATATTGAACGACGATTTGTTCATATTAGATGTGTTGTATTTACTTATCTTTGGACATTCAATTGTAACAACTCTTTCAAGTCATTAAGATAGCATCTAATCATAAGAATATTAACTATGGGGGTAATGTATATTTTTTATAGAATGATTTTCTTCTTGAGTACACTATTTATGCCATATGTTGTGATGGTATACTTATTGGTGTAGACATGAGACAGTTTTGCTTTGTTTTGCTTATGTATTTTGAAGTGATGTGTTGTTCATGCAGTGGTTGGTGTGTAAATGATGTTGTTGTTGTTGTGGTGTTCATATAAACATTGGACCGTTAATCCGAATTTAATTTGAAATCTAAAATGATTTTTCAAAAGTTAACCTGAGATGGAGTATAGTTTTCCCTAAAAGTTAACCTTATATGGAGTATAGGTTTGGGTAAATGGTTTCTACTTTTTTATATTTTGAAGGTATTATTCATGCTGGTTATGATGATTCACTGTTGATGATATGGAGTCCCGACAGGCAGAGAGACTTCCCATGTTGGTTAGAGGTAAATTTATTTATTTTTGGAAACATTTATACAACTAAATCAAAGTATTCTTAATAACTGAAAGCAATAATATCGCAATGAAAAAAAATGCCATATTTTGACGGACTATACATATGTGTTGTGTATTGGCCGACTCATTTGCCATATTTTTTGTTATATAAATTATCTTGAGTAATTAATTTAATTTTAATTGACCTTGATTCGGGAAAACTTTCTGTGAGATATCGACATTAATGTTGAAGTATTAATCATAGATCAGTATTTCAGTATTCTTAACTTTCTATTTTCTTAACAACGATGAAGTATTCATTTATCAGTATTCTCTTGCTACCTGATTTCCTGTGTATCTTAGACACTAATATCTGCTTCTGGAACAGAAAGATAACTCCGATTGAAAGTCTCGCATTACCATGAAGAATCACTCTTCTCTCGATGTTACCATACACCCGCCTTCTACTATGTGCATATCTCGCATTTGCTTCTAATTTCATTGTAATTTTTGATGGATGCTCAATATTACAGATGAGTTCGGTGAATGGTAGTGAATGGTAGATCGGAGTATGAGTTTGAGGTCGAAAGTGTAGTTACTCAAATTATATTTGCAATAAAAAATCCCAATTCCATAGAAAGGCAGACCTCTTCATCTCTCCATACTTGACAAGAGTGCACTATAAAATCCTTGAATTGTAGGTTGTTTTTTTTTAAAAAAATTTTTTTTTTTTAAGGGAATGAATTGTAGGTTGTTCAAGAGCTTAAGAATTGTTCTTTTTTGCTTCCAAGATTAATCTACTCATGCCTTCAATTTTTGACTGGCCATCATGTAACTAATCCATCTCATTTTTTGCTCAATCCTACGCTATTAAACAACAATGTAAGATATTTTGTAACACTAGGTTTGACTGTGGACACGTGCCTACGACACGTTTTTATAAACGATGCAGCATATAAATAGCCCTGTAAAAAATAAATATATGCACGTCTTCGTGAATGATAAGCATTGCCACAAACATTGTATAAGCATTACCACAAACTTTGTATAAGCATGGTTTAAAAACTCATAATGGTATCAGCCTGTCCCAAATCAAAAGTATTGATGGCCAACATCTCAATCCGAAATTGTGGTATATTTCGGTATAAGCATTACCACAAACTTTGGTAAATTTTTGTATCTTTGATTACATTACGCTAAAGATTTAGCATAATATACTCACTATTCATATTTTTTCTTGAAATGCATAATGGACATGGCCTCCAGATATGTATCTACAACCAAACTTGCTAGCATTGCTCTGAAACCAGTGTATAGAATGGGGAGAGAAATCCCTTAAATTTCAGCAACATCATCGGGTGCTACCTAATCAAACAAAGCATAGTTAATATGAATCAAAAAATAGAAAAGAATCAAAAAATTGAAAAGAAGCAAAATGGAAGATATGAAGCCAAACAACAACAAAATTCAGAAGGGGATATATATTTACTTTCCTGGTAAGCTCTCCTCTGAGATGAACAGCCTAAGAACGTGGAATATGGCCTTTTGGTACATGTTCTGCTAACTCTTGGATCTTTGCCTATAATACAGGGTACATACAAATTAATTGTTACTGCAGGAGTTCAAAAAATCAACAGGATATAGGGATATATAGCATAATGGTACACCAAATGAAGAAGACACTTTATCCATTGAACACAACAAAACAAATTTGTGTAGTCTGTATTTCTTTTAATGCATGCTTGCATAGCCGAGAAAAAAATAATATTCGAAGCTCAGTTTTATAGCTACAAATTGGCTTAAATCCATTACTATAGGACTGTGCTGGGAACATGTAACTACATGTGCCTGGCTGACTTTTATAATGGAAGTTTAAGGCATGTTTTAGAGTAAAATATAGTCATCTGCTAGAATAGTGACCTCCATTTGCATATTACTAACATCCATCATCCACAAATACTCATCATACGTGCTTATGAGACTTTTAGCTGTATAAAAATTAACCAAGCAGTTGAATCTAAAATTTAAATAAAAAGTTGGATATATGGCTAAGCTAAGTAGTTCGCAGATTAGCCATCTAAATATCTAATCCAGAGATCAAAATCTAATCAAAATCTAAAAATCAAAATAATCAAAATCTGAATTAACTCAGTGGGCTATTGAACTACATGTAAAGTTGGATGAAGGTAAGTCAAAACCATTATCCGGTTCAAAAGAAATATAATGTCACTGAATGCTATAGAGTTACGGTTCTAAATCTAAATTAACTCAGTGGCAATAATCAAAATTCATGTAAAGCAGTTCATAGATCAACTACTTGCTTAATTTACTCAGTGAAGCATAAAGAAGTTCACATATCAAAATCTAAAAATCTTGCTACTTCGTAAAATCTAATCCGCATATGAAAATCTAATCAAAATCATTACCATGTTGACATATTTTATGCGCTGATGACTTACAACTTTAAGAGTTGAATAACAACTTTGATGAAGTGAATACCTAGTTGGTCTTGTGCATTGCTTGTCTTGATCCAAGAGATTTATTCTCTACTTTTGATAAGGTAAAACTACAAGAATTTGCAAAGTTTTATCTAGTTTATTTTTCTCCCCTTGATTTGATGGCTTTGAGTTTCCAACTTGATACATACCATGGAGATGTCATGTGCCGATAAGTTTTCTAATCTGATTGGGATTAATGACTTGGATAAAAAAATAGTTGAGACTAGAAAGCATATTGTTTACCCATTGGTATATTCACTTTTGAAGTTGGCATTACTCCTACCAGTGGCAACGGTGACATGTGAAAAAGCATTTTCAGCTATGAAGCTTGTAAAGATTTCGTATCGCAACCAAATGGAAGATGAATGGTTTAATAATTGTTTGATTGCATATGTCGAGAAAAGGACATTGAAGCTAATAAAAAATGAGGATATCATGATAATATTTCAAAATATGAAGTCGCGTAGGGAAGTTTTGTAATATAACAACGCTTATTTCATTTCCTTCATAATGATTGTGGATCTTTAAAGACTTTTATGAATTTTTAATTCTTGTGATTTCGATCCGTATAGAAGAAAATCCTAGCTCCGCCACTGCTCCCGACGCTCCCACCCTCTCAACACACAACCATCATGCCACCGCCCATCTCGCCACTCTCTCAGCCAACTGCCCTCACGCCGCCGCCCCTCTCATCCCCTCCATCATCCTCGACCTCACTGAAACCCATTCCCTCCCCATCATCATCACCGACACCCCAAACTCCATCATCCTTGATCGCCACCCGACCCCGCCAACCCCTTCGTCGCCTCCTCTACATCTTGTCGTCTTCCAGATCCAAAAAAAGAACCAATAAAATAAAATCAACGAGATGTCTCGTGATGTGTGCTACTCCGTAATGCGTGTTCGTTCTTGATTTCCTTTCCAATCAACATCTTTTCTTCACATCCATCTTCACATTCAGATCTAATATAGATATGCTCTAATGGTAACCTCCCCTCCATGAATGGCGACCGACCCTCCTTTTCTGTTGAAAGTCGAATGCATGACCACCAAGAATCACTCTGGCCTTAGCAACTTCATGACACGGTCCTGATCTGTAATGCGCTTCTTCAAGGGTAGTGAGATGAACCATCACCTCACTGAGAAAGCTCCTACAGCAAAGAATCCGACGTTTAAAGTATGGGATCGCGACGACAGCTTGATTGTCAATATGATGACCAACTGCATGGACCTAGACGTCTATAACTCCATCAATTTTCTCGACACAGCAAAGGAGATCTGAGATACTCATCGTCAAATGTCCTCCACCAATATCATTAAACACACGTATGATTTATTATATGGTGTGATCGAGACCAAGAAAGGCGACGACATTCATGCATATCTCTCCAGATTTAATCAGTTTTTAGAAGATAGGAATATCTATCAGCCATAATCTGTCGATTTCATTGATCCATAACAGCAATGTGAGGCTCTTCTAGTCATTCTTGCCTTGGGAAATATTCACACATATCTTGAAGATATTCGTTCTCATATTTTCGCCCCAAACATCAGTCCCTTCCTAAGTGATCATCATGTTCAACTACCACGAGTAACCTCTCCTACTCTAATTGAAACCCCAACATCGTCTTCACTCGCTTCTGGTTGAGGCCATGGTTTTTTTGATCACACACAACAGCTTCATATTCCAGGGGTCATAGTTCTTATCCTTCATGGGGCTGTTGTGGCCGTGGTGACGGTAGCCACAGCACAAACTATTGCACCAACTATGAGGGTCGATCTCATAAATATGAGACATGTTGGAAACGTCTTGGTCATTCTCCTACTGCTCATCAGTCTTCCACTGCTGCTCCGACAGATGTGTCAACCTTCTCCCAATATACCTTTTATGCTAAAGAGTTTCAGGTTTTCCGCAACATGATAAGTGTAACTCCTTCTGGCAACTCTGTTCATACAGGTAATGCTCATCATGTTTTCTCACATCAATGGATTATTGATTCAGATACTTCTGAATATGCCTCCATTATCGCTCTTCTCATATTCTTTTACTTCTAAATTATAAAGCACATGTTACTAATGGGTCACATGTCCCTATTGAAGGGGTGAGAGATATCTCCCATTCTCCGGATAATTCTCTTAAATTTGTTTTGCGTGTTCCTACCTTTCCTAATAGTTTACTATCAGTTCCTAAACTGTGCAATGATTTAAACTATTCGGTGACATTTTTTCTTCTCATAGTGTACTTTTGGATATTACGACAAGGAAGGTTATCGACACCGGTTGTAAACAATATGGGTTATACATTTTGGATTTTCAAGTCTCGGTTTTAGTTCTTCTACTTTTCTTGCATTGCAACGCCCCGAATATCAAATATATGTAATTCGTAGCACAAACAGGATCTTTTACTTCAAATTCGTACAAAAATACAAGGAATTTAAACATTTTCATTTACAACATCATTCTTTACATCAACACAGTGAAAATAAATAAGTACAGTGCATATATGATAATGAAAGCTCTTTAATCTTGTGACATCTCTCACAGTGACAACAAATTCATGCCAAAACCAATCCTGCAACTAGAAAACTGTGGGCACGTCGGTTGCATACAACTAACGCAATGCTATAATACAGCGATTTCACCAATCACAAACTTGAATGCAGAAATAGAAAAGTGACTATCCTAATTATCTTAGTGTATGAACCTAATGCCTAATGCAGACATTCATACTACAATGACACTAATGCATACTTGTTAGGAATCTATGCATCTCATACTAAATAGATCCGAGGGAAAGTCCCTATCGTACTCCTCAATATAGGGTTCAATCTCTCGTTATGAAATCCTACTACTGTGACAAAAATAAGGTTCAGACATCTCACGAGTATGGATTCCAGCTCCGAAGTACACCGCTCGACTATACAGAATCCACCTCATGCAGACATCCCGCAAGAGCCGCTCTAGCCCGGAATATATTGGAGATCCGCCTCCTATTCGCCTGATTATTCATGATCCCGAGCCCGATCATTTATAATCCCGAATTTTATTAAGACTTGTCTCGCTCCGCATAGCAATCACAGTCCCGGAGTACACTGCCGGACTGGATGCACGGCATTACAATCCCGAAATACACCGTCCGACTGAATCTATAGTCCCGGAGTACACAGCCCGACTATATAGAAACGACCCATTTACATTTGCCCAAATCTCATCACACCTCCTTTTTGTAGTGCATGTCCTTAATTTAATTTTAGTTATCATGGCCTAGAACTAGCTTACTCTGCCGGACTTAAAATTACTCAACAACATTCAGGTCCATATTGACCAATTCACAAAATTTCATTTATAAAAATTGCCGGACATTACGGGCTCGCTTAGCCCCTAGGAACCATTCATCTCAACCGAGAGATCCTCTAGGTTAATCTTAACCTCTTCATAAAAATTTCTCATTCATTATATTCCATTTAATTTCTTATTCATTCCATTAATTATCATTCAAAATAATTAAATCGCATTTCTCAATCAATATAAATTCCATTCTACTAGTCATCCTCAAATAACTAGACAAAATATTCCACAATGTTACAATAGGACTTCAAAAGCCTCAATTCAATGAACGTCCACTCTGTTCTAATATCTCAAATCTAATTATCAAATATGTACTAAAATTGTTAATTCAATCTGGAATTTAATCAAAAATATTTGTATAAATTTCCTACAAATCTTTATTCTCCAATATACTAATATCCTTTGAAATCATCCCTATTCAAATCCTTTAAATTCAATCAGCAAATATATGTTCAATCCTTTATCTAAGTTGGGCAATTAACCCAAAAATATTTGTACAAATTACCATCAAAATGTTTCCTCAGAAATCAATTTATATTTCCAATATACTCAAAAACAGTAAATTCTACCAAATTCGAGCTCACCAAGACTCAAACCTACAATCTCAAAGACCCTAAGCCATATGCACTAACCAATAATCCAAGACTATTTCTTTATCAACTTCGATTCAAGGTAACAACATCTATATAGAATCCACTATTTGAATGTTCAACTTGAGACATCAACCCAGTGGTATTGTAAAAATCATATCAATTCCAATACTACTCCAAAAATAGATTTCTTTGTTTCATAGAAAACATAAATGATTCTACTACAACTTTATAGTCTAGATCATCTATTTTCATCCTCAATTACTTCGTCTAAATTCTTTTGAAAAACAGTAAATTCAAAATCCAAAAACTGCAGCTCATGCTACTTGTAAAAATCACAAAAAATACTATGCTTCATGACACTTTGTATTATTTAGGTCGAATTAAAGGTATACAAGTCTACAATAACTCTTTAGTTATAAGTATCTCCAAAAATATTGTGCCTATAAGCCTAAATTCTTCGAAATTCACAGTTGGGTCGACATGTTATACAGACTGCCACTTGTTCAATCTTGTAAAATTTATTATAAATTCTATTCTTCATGGAAAATTGATTTATTAGACTCTAATGAAAGGTTAACGAGTCTAATTCAACTTTTTAGTTTTGACCATTCTCAGAATACTGCATCTAAGATGCGGAAATAATCAAAATACGAAATGTATACAAATTTCCAGCAACTAGCCAAACTGCCAACTAGTCCTAAGTTTGGATTTTATTAAAATAGTAAATGACATCCAAATATTATGAAATTTTAAGGAAATGTTATTTTCACGTACAAGATGCTCCTATAAAAATTTTAGCTATAGATTCCATTTAGTTTAATGGATATACTTTTTTGAAGTGTAACTAAAACTTAAAACAGAAACTTATAAAAATGCCCCTAAATCAATCTTATCATAATTTTACACCTTTTATCAACAACACATAATCTAAACATGAATAACCAATCTATATAAGTTATCATGCATCTAACAATTCACAGATATATAATTCTACAATCTAATATTCTACTAATAAAATTATATTAGAAAGTTGGAGAAAGACTCACCTCTTTGAAGAATTTTTCCAAGCAAATTAAACTCCTAAAAGCCTTCCACGCATCCTTCTCAAAATCCGTGCTCCCTTCCTTGGATTTCCCGAAAGCACAGCAGCAACACACTTGGTTCTCTCTCTTTTGTTTGATTTGTTTTTGTGTTCATATATGACTAATTGTAACCCCTGTTTTCCCAAAAATGTATTTTCTGTATTTAAAATTTTCGCAAATTATTTTTTTCAGTTTTCAAATTTTTTTGTCAAGTTGTATTATTGGATCCCCTATTAAAATCTGTTTTCGATCAATAATTTTATTTGCAAATATTTTCTATGATTTTATATTCTATTCTTATTTGATCGATGATTATTACTCTTATTATTATTATTACTGTTATTATTAGTACTATTATTATTTTTGTTATTTTTGACTAGTTATTAAAGATCTACTTCTATGTACAAATTGTATTAGTATTTATTCCAAATTATTTTCACATTTACTACAAAATATATTTTTGTTATATAACCCTACATTTTATTGGTTAATTATTTTTTTTATTAGTTTTTAAAACTGTATTTTCCTTATTGGATTTTTATATAAACCCAATACCTATTTAATACCCAAAACCCATTATTAAAAACCCTATACCCATTTATAAATCACCCTAACCCATTAAACCCTGGCCCAAACCCATTACCCCATTTTACCCAAACCCGTTCACCATACTACCCACAACCCGTTACCAAGTAACCCTACCCGTTCACCCCTTCAGCTTAACCCTTACTGCCTCTTCTCTAATATATATATCTATTTGTATCCCTCCCAGTCTGTTCACCTTCCTTTCTTCCTTCCGCTGTTTCATCTTCCTACTCCTAGCCTCTCTCCTGAACCCATCCGCTCCCCTGGTCCCTCTCCCTACCTTTCGTTCATTTGGCTAAGACCTATAGCACTACTTTGGCAAAAGCTTCCCGGTTAAGGTACGACCGCCTTCTCGATCTGCAGCAATGCCACGACAAGAGTCGTCGTCAGCTCTCCTCCTTGCCGTCGACCGCCCCTAGTCGCGACCCTCACCCCTGTCTCCGCCCTGTGTTCTCCTAACGTCGAGCCCCCTCGACAGCTAGTGCACCACCGTGCCGTCCAGCCACCTTGCCACCTGCCTTGCACCGTCGCTTCGCCATCACAGCCACCTGCGGCCACCTCTATGCTATCTCCGTCGACAGCCATGGACACCATCTCGCCGACCAGAGTCACAGAGCATCTCCCCCTCCCCCATGCTCTGTTTTGATGTGGGTTGATCACCTTTGGTTGTGAGCCGTCGGATCTTTCTTGATCATCATGATCATCATGGTTCCTTGATTGCTTTGATCCTAGCCATCCATTTGATTGTAATCTTGATCATCTTGGAGTTCTTGATTGCTTTGATTGTGGACCTTCCGATCGACTCGATCATCCTGATCATCATCATCATAGAGTTCTTTGATTACTTTGATTGGTGGCCGTTAGATCGTCGATCTAATCTGATCATCATTATTGATATGGCTAAAAATGGGGTTAAATCGAGACCGTCCAGATCGAGCACGAATCTCGAAGCATGGGGGTAAAAAGGTAATTTCACATACAGATGGATCCAAAACGGGTATTGGGCCTCCTTCTCGCAGAACCAACCACCCGCGAATAGATCCACTTCAACTGGGCACGGGTCCCGACCCGATACAAGCCCAGTTCACCATGAGGAGAATCAAGGCCACTGATTTGACTAAATCAAATCAATAAGCCTGATTGGCTCTCACCAGGGAATCAGGGCCTAATTTCCCAAAACAGAATAGGAGGATTTTCCTCCTGGCTGTTAGGCAGGAAATCAGGATCCTAACCGTTCCAAAGGCGACTATACAACCCCTCTACCACCAAGACCAGGTTAATCACTTCTTCACCACTTAAGCTCTTTCTTAATCTTTTCTGATTACTGACAAGAGCGTCGGAGGGTGCGTCGCCGGAATCAACCCCGGTGTCTCGTACTTCCTTGCAGGTTGCGGCAGGAGCAAGAAGGCTGAGTCAACTGTTCAGGTTTTTCTCGGACTTACAAATTCTATCTGTTTACCCCCACACCAAAATCAGCGGTAACAGATTGGCGCCGTCTGTGGGAACACCACACGAACAGCCTCAGCCCATTCTCCGTCGTCCTCGACAATCATGCCGCCGAAGAAGGTCAGATCCAGAGGGTCGAACCGTGTGGGCAACCTCGCCGACCCGGCGAATGAAGCCCCAGTCAATCCCATTCCTCAGTCCGACCTACCTCCGACGGCCCAGCAGGTCCCACCTCCTCCTCCCAAGCAGCAGCCCAATAATGGTCCGTCCGGTCATAACGATCGGAAGGAGAAACAGCCTCTCAATCCGGGCCATGTCTCGGTCCATAATGGGTCCTCGGACTCGATGGCCTCTCATCATCCCGACCTCCGTATCACACTTCTGAACCGCCAGAAGGACGACGACCTCCGCACCCATCTTGACGAGAGGCGGGCCCGAGAGGGAGCCTCCCGCCAGCGTCAGGGTGAGCGGTCCCCACGTCGCCGAGATGCCAGAAGGTCCCCGGACCGCAGAGGCCGAGCAGCGTCCCCCGAGCGCCGAAGGAGGAGGTCCCATTCCCCCGGGGATCGACGTCATCCGAGGGACCGAGATGTGCCTATCAGTCGGGCCGAATTCCTCCAGTTTCAGGAGACCGTTCTGCAGGCTCTCAACCTTCGGCAGAACGTGGAGAATGCCCAGAGGGCTCCGACGCCCCCCAGGGATCCCAGTCCTCGGCACCGAACCCGGAGCCCTTCCCCGGCTCCCAGCCGCCAGCAGCAGGAACAAAGCCCTCGTCGGTCCCGGGACTACCGGCGCCGCAGTCCACGCTCCCCTTCCTATGAAGAGGAGTCCGGGGGGTCATACGATCACCAGCGGAGGGACGACGCCCTCATCCGCCGTCTCCATGAGGTGGAAAGGCGTATCGGCTGCATGGACAGGGAGGAAGAGTCCCGAGCAGGAACCTTCCGTCCCAGCCGACCCCCCTTCTCACGGTCGATCATGGAGGCCCACATACCGAGGAGTTTCAAACCGCCACAGTTTGAAACATACTCAGGGGAATCCAACCCGGTCGATCACGTCGAAAGCTTCAAGACCCTGATGCTGATCCATCAAGCTTCCGACGCGGTGCTCTGCAGGACCTTCCCTGCCACCCTCAGGGGGTCGGCTCGGGAATGGTATTCCAGGCTCGCCCCCTCATCCATCTTCTCATTCGAGCAGTTCGAGATGCTGTTCATTACTCACTTCGTGAGTAGCCGGCGAGCCGAGAAGACAAGTCTTTCCCTACTGAACCTGCGGCAGGAGAGGGAAGAGAAGCTGCGGGATTACGTGAAAAGATTCACCGCAGAGGTCAGGTCTATTGCCTCCTTAGACCAGTCCGTGGCCACCGTGGTGTTCCAGTCGAACGTCCTTAACGCCAACCTCCGATCATCCCTGGCCAAGAAGCCCCCGCATGACTTCGCCGACCTCCTCCTGAGGTGCGAGAAGTACATCCGAGCAGAGGAGGCCGAAGCCCTTCCAAGCTTTGGGGGGCCCTCCGCAGGGTCGAAGAGGAAGGCGACGGGGGAAGAAGGGTCCAAGAAAGCTCAGAAGGACGTGGGCGGTCAGCGCCGCCCTCCCCCCAGATTCGAGAAGTTCACTCCCCTCACCACTAATGTCTCTACTATCCTGATGGAGGTGGAGAAGGAGGGGGTCATCCCTCCAGCTCCGAGGATGCACACCCCGGCGAAGAGGAGGAACAAAGACAAGTGGTGTCGGTACCACCGAGACCACGGGCACGATACGAATGACTGCCGGGCTTTAAGAGATGAGATCGAAGCCCTCATTCGGAGGGGGCAGTTGGCCAAGTTCATGAAGGCTAACGATCGGACAGATCGCAACTCCCCTCCGCCTCGGGGGGCTAACAAGCGCTCCGAGCGGCGCGAAGAGACACTCGAGTTCGAGGAGGAACGGGTTCTGCACTTGATCCACGGAGGGCCCATGGGGGGCTCCTCTAATTCCTCCCGGAAGGCCTTCGTCCGAGAGGTCAATTCGGTCCATAATGCCCCTCCCCCGAAAGGTCTCGGTGTCCCTGTGTCTTTCTCCGACGCCGACCTCGAAGGGGTCCGAACCCCACACTGCGATGCCCTCGTCATCGACCTCCGCATGGCCAACTTCAAGGTGCAGAGGATTTTGGTGGACAATGGGAGTTCGGTCAATATCCTTTTCCTCTCGGCCTTCCGAGGCCTGCAGCTGTCCCGAGACCGTCTCAAGCCGGCCGGTTACACTCTCCACGGGTTCACGGGGGTCCCGGTAACCGTCGAGGGGGTGATAACCCTAGACGTTACTGCGGGAAGCGCCCCTACTACTCGGACCGAGCCGATGGACTTCATGGTCGTCGACGTCCCGGCAGCATATAATGTCATCTTAGGCCGCCCCGGCCTAGCCGCCCTGGGGGCTGTCCCCTCGGCATACCATTTGAAAATGAAGTTCCCCACTCGGTCGGGAGTAGGGGAAGTCAGGGGAAGCCAGGAAACAGCCCGGAAGTGCTACATGACTTCCACCGGGGGACCAGTGCTCTCGCTCGAGACACTGGAAATCCCCGAGCCGAAGGACCGCCAGACGTCCGAACCGGCGGACGAGTTAGAAGAAGTGCTCTTCTCGGAAGAGGATCCGAGCCGGAAATTCCTCATCAGCAAATCCTTGCTGACCGCATTGTGTTCGGACCAGATTAAATGCATCCGGGACAACCGTGACCTGTTTGCGTGGTCGGCCGCGGACATGCCCGGGATTTCCGAGGAGCTCCTCGTCCATCGCCTAAGTGTCGAACCGGGGTGCAAACCGGTCCAGCAGAAGAGGCGAAAGTTCGCTCCCGAGTGACAGCAGGCCATCAAGGAGGAAGTTGATAAACTTCTAAAGGCTAAGTTCATACAGGAGGTAAATTACCCCGAGTGGCTGTCGAACGTTGTAATGGTCAAGAAGTCCAATGGCTCGTGGAGGATATGCATTGACTTCACCGACCTGAACAAGGCGTGTCCGAAGGACCCCTTCCCGCTCCCGAACATCGACACCCTTATCGACGCCACCTCGGGCCATGAGCTCCTTAGCTTCATGGACGCCTTCTCGGGGTATAACCAAATCTGAATGTTCCCTCCGGACATTCCGAAGACCTCCTTCGTCACCGACCAAGGCCTCTACTACTACCGAGTCATGCCGTTCGGCTTGAAGAACGTAGGCGCCACCTACCAGCGCCTCGTCAACAAGGTCTTCCAAAACCAGATCGGCCGAAACATGGAGGTGTACGTCGATGACATGTTCGTCAAGAGCATCCACGGCACCGATCATGTAGCCGACCTCCAGGAGGCCTTCGGCGTGTTGAGAAAGCACAGCATGCGGCTGAACCCGAACAAGTGTGCGTTCGAAGTCTCCTCGGGAAAATTCCTCGGTTTTATGGTAAGCCAGCGAGGGATCGAAGCCAACCCCGAGAAGATTAAGGCCATATTAGACATGGCCCCGCCTCGGAACATCAAGGAGGTACAAAAGCTCACTGGCCGGCTCACTGCTATCGGCCGGTTCCTTTCGAAATCAGGGGAAAAGTGCCTTCCCTTCTTCAAAGCCCTCAGGGGGGCCAAAGGTTTTGAATGGGGCCAACCGCAACAGGAATCATTCGACCAGCTGAAGGCCTATTTGGTGAACCCCCCCTGCTCAGCAAACCGGTCCCGGGCGAGACTCTCTTCGTCTACTTGGCAGCCTCCGAGCAGGCCCTAAGTGCTGTCTTAGTGAGAGAGGAGGACCGGACCCAGAGGCCTATCTACTACGTAAGCAAGGTGCTTCGGGACGCCGAGCTCCGCTATCCGAGGATAGAGAAGATAGCCTACGCTCTGGTCATGGCAGCGAGAAAGCTTCGGCCGTATTTTCAGTCCCACTCAGTCGTGGTCCTCACCGACCAACCCCTCAAGCAGATCCTCCACAAGCCTGAAACCTCGGGCTGGCTGATGAAGTGGTCCATTGAGCTAAGTCAGCACGACATCTCTTATCAGCCTCGGACGGCAATTAAGGCACAGGCTCTCGCCGACTTCATCGTAGAGTCCACTATCCCCGAGGTCGGCCACGTCCCGAATGGGCCCCCCATTTGGACAGTTTTCGTGGATGGATCCTCTTGTAATGAAGGAAGCGGCGCCGGAATCATACTGAACGGCCCTGACAACTTTGTCCTCCAGTACGCCATCCGCATGAACTTCAGAGCCTCGAACAACGAGGCGGAGTACGAAGCCCTCATCGCCAGGCTCGGGCTCGCCCGAAGTGCTGGAGCCCAACGCCTTCGGATTCACAGTGACTCCCAACTAGTCGTGAACCAGGTCTCGGGCGAATATGAGGCCCGAGACGAGCGAATGGCGAAGTACCTCACCAAGGTCCGGGACCTCCTGAGCCGGTTCGAAGAGGCCACCATCGAACGAGTCCCTCGGGAAGAAAACTCACAGGCTGATGCCCTCTCCAAATTGGCTTCGTCCTCACTTCAAGGTCTCGAACAGACCGTGCTGATCGAAGTCCTCTCTAAGCCGAGCATCGAAGATGAGTCGCCCGTCTCGGCGGAGTCGTTGCTAGTCATGCTACAAGACGGTTGGATGAAGCCACTGATAGAATTCTTAAGGGATGGAGTTCTGCCTTCGGACCCCAAAGAGGCTCGCCGAGTCAGGACCCAGGCCGAGCAGTTTGTCCTAATCGAGGGTATCCTGTACAAACGCTCTTTCTCTCAGATAGACGGCCGACCATACTTAAGGTGCCTCTCTCCGGATCAAGCCGAATATGCCCTGCGAGAGCTCCACGAAGGCATCGGAGGGGCGCACTCAGGATTTAGGTCCTTGGCCCGAAAAGCTTTGAATTATGGGTATTTCTGGCCGACCCTCCTTCAAGACGCCGAGCGACACGTTCGGCAATGCAGTTCCTGTCAGAGACACTCTAACATCCGACGCCTCCCTCAGGCCAACCTCGCCTCCCTATCAAGTCCCATCCCCTTCGCAATGTGGGGGATGGACTTACTAGGGCCCTTCCCTCCAGCTCCGGGTCAGCTCAGGTTCTTGGTCGTAGCCATCGACTACTTCTCGAAGTGGGTCGAGGCCGAGCCCCTCGCCACTATAACCGAGAACAAAGTGGTACAGTTCTTCTGGAAGAGCATCATATGCAAGTTCGGAGTCCCCCGGGTCCTCATAACGGACAACGGGACTCAGTTCACAGGCGCAGCGTTCCGAGCTCTATGCGACGACCTGGCCATTCAGCAGCGCTTCTCGTCCGTCTCCCATCCTCAGTCGAACGGACAGGCAGAAAATGCCAACCGACAGATCCTCGCAGGTATCAAGAAAAGGCTCGACAAAAGTTCCAAGGGCTTATGGGTCGACCAACTCCCCAACGTCCTATGGAACTACCGCACGAGCAAACGGACCCCCACAGGCGAGTCCCCCTTCAACCTCACCTATGGGTCCGAGGTCGTGATACCTCTTGAGGTCGGAATACCATCCCCTCGGCTCACAGCCTTTGACGAAGCGCAGAATGCCAGAGACCTCAGAGCAGAATTGGACTTGATAGACGAGCTGAGGGAAAGGGCATCGATTCGGCAGCAGATCTACCAGAGAAGAGTTGAATTGGCGTACAACAGGAAGGTCCGTCCCGCCGACCTTAAACAAGAAGATTTGGTCTTGAGAAAGCTAGCCATATCCCTCCCCAGTCAGAAGAACAAGCTAGCCCCGAACTGGGAAGGGCCGTACAGGATTACGAAAGTTGTTCGGCCAGGAACATATTGCCTCGAAGACCTAGAGGGCAGAGAGCTTCCGAGGACCTGGAATGCCGACCACCTCCTAAAATACCAAGAGAGCGCTCCGGCGTCACTCTAAGTAACAAGGAGTATCGAGCCACTCCAGTCCTCCGACTTGTAACCCATTTTTTCATAAATTGTACTATGTAAAACGGTTCGCCGTCAAAAATCAATAAAGAAAGCTCTATTATGTTTGTGAATCTGCATGTTTTTCTCCCCTCTTATCACCTGCCTTTTATATTGTGATTTCAACCAATGGTTCGGAGTATACGTTCGGCTCGACTTTACCTCCTCGGCTCGTCTCCGGACGAACCAGGGGTAGATCGCCGTTCGGAATTGCTCCCACAACCGTTGAACCAGACCGATGGTTCGGAGTCCAACACTCGGCTCGACTTTACCTCCTCGGCTCGTCTCCGGACGAACCAGGGGTAGATCGCCGTTCGGAATTGCTCCCATAACCGTTGAACTACACCGATGGTTCGGAGTCCAACACTCGGCTCGACTTTACCTCCTCGGCTCGTCTCCGGACGAACCAGGGGTAGATCGCCATTCGGAATTGCTCCCACAACCGTTGAACTAGACCGATGGTTCGGAGTCCAACACTCGGCTCGACTTTACCTCCTCGGCTCGTCTCCGGACGAACCAGGGGTAGATCGCCGTTCGGAATTGCTCCCACAACCGTTGAACTATACCCAAGGTCCGAAACACATAATCCGAACACTCTTAACAATTAGCCGAAGCCCGAAGACCCATACCTTCGGTCGGCTCCCGAGCAAGTGCCTTCCCGAGCGTGTAAACGGGGAAAACACACTTTCCCCTCAACTTTCGCGCATGATCTCGATCAGACGGCTCAGATCTTGCCACCTGCGCTAAACGACAAGATAACGTTTTCTTGGGGACTGAGCCGCCTCGAGATTCGCGTCTACGTTCGACGACTCAGATCTCGCCACCTGCTCTAAACGACAAAGTAGCACTTTCTTGGGCGCAGAGCCGCCTAGGAATCCGTACCATACCGTGTCAGAGCCGCTAAACGACAAAATACCGTACTCATGGGGACCCGTTCGGTTAAACAAACGCGCTCGGTTCAAAGATCTCGGCACGACCGACACAGTTATAAGCAAAGACAAATATGCAAAGCAATGAAAGGGAATTTTATTAATGGTCGGCGCATAATACAAAACATTCCATTACAAAGTGTTGGCAAACAAAACACACAACGCCCGACCCACTACACTTGTCTCTCATATAGAAACATCCTCACTAGACTGTTCGTCCTCCTCGGCTGGCAGCTCCTCTGCGTCCCCCCGGAGCTTCGCCACCACAGCCTGCAAGTGCCGAATCTCCAAAAGCAAGTCATCCCGCTCGACAATAATCTTCGACTGGTTGTGCCGAATGCATTTGACCCGAAGAGCGTTGCTGAATGCGGTTTGCGAGTCTTCATCCCCTCCTGCGGGGCTCAGCTCGACGATCCTATTCTCCAAGCGTTGGATCTCGGCTTCCCGGAGATCGAGGACGGACGAAAGGTGGGCCCGTTCACTCTCAGCCCGGCGTAACTTCAGATCGGCGCTCCTAGGGCTCAAAACCACCGCCCCAGAAGTGGCCTCGGATTCGGAGTCATCATTCGGACGTTCAGAGTCCGAGCCATGGATCGTCACCACGAGCTGAAAGAAAGGGAAAATGAATAACACAACTTCAATACACTGCCGATGTCTAACACTTGAAAATTTTCCAAATAGATTCGCATTCAGACATAATAATGTTACAAACAGCCGAACCGACCCCATAATTAGGTTTTTACAACAACCAACAAAAATGAAAAACGACATGGTCAGGGCCTCTTCGGAAGGGGAATGCTTCGGTTTAGGGAAACGCGAGGACGACGAGGCCTGTCCTCCGAGCTCGACCCTAAACCAACGAAGCGTGATCCCCCTTCACTGCTAGTCCTAACAGCGATGCCGACCGAGGCACCGCTCGACGAGACAGCCGCGCTACTTTGAGCATCGGCCGGACTCCGCCTGGTCATAGGCGAGCGCGTCGCAAGTTCGTAAAACGTAATCCCCCTCTCGCTCTCCTCGCGAGTGCACGACGTGCTGCGGACATTAGCCCTCTCCGGCACAGGCTTGAGCGACGCGATCTCCTCCTCCAGTTCGATAATTCTATCCCTCAAGACGTCGTCCTTCGCCAGTTTCTTCGGTCGAGGGGCCCTCAACGAGTCCGAGGCATTGGCGCTATCAGTCGCGAGCCGTCGGTAATGGGTGACCTCAATCCCCCTATCTATTGTGATCCTTCTGAGCCTGTCGACTTCGGCCGATAGCCTCTTGCGCTCGGTTGACGCTTTCTCCAGTTCGGAAGTCAGCTTCTCTCCCTCCGCCGAACGTTCTTTCTCCGCTAACTCCAAGTATTGGACCTCAGCCAAGAGATCGTCGTTCTTCTGCTCGGTGGCAGCGAGCTCTCTACGGAGACACTCGACTTCGCCTTCGGGACAAGGAGCCGGGGGGCGCTCCCGTAGTTGCCACAGCTCGCGACAATACCTCCGCAGAGCTGCCTTCGTATCCTCCAGCCTACCGAGCAGGAGAAATCGGTTATACCGGCTCTGAAAGAGCTCGTCCTTCGTTTTCGCCAGCTCCTTCCGAAGGTATTCAACCTCCGTGATCGGACCGAATCTCACCTGAAAAGCAGAGATAAATCCGAGGCCCCACACTTGAAGAAATTTATGCCAAATCAGACACTAAATCCGAGACTCAACACTTGGACAAATTTTGGCCAAACGAAACGTTTTTTCATTCAAGATTCAAAGAGAAACTACAACAGCGGTGGCCAGTCCGCAGTTAGGCTTACAAAAGAAAAGACAAAAAAGAAAAAAGACAACCGAGTCAGGGGACGACCTTTTTATCGTTCGGGTCCGTCGACCCCCCGGCCTTGTCCTCGCCCTCGCCCCCGCCTCCGCCTTCGCTCCTGCTCTCCTCCTCGGAGTCGTCCTCCTCTTCCTCCTCGGCCTCGGCCTTCCATGGGTCCTCGACGGGTTCCGTCTCCCCCTCGGGGTCGAGCAACCCCTCGGGGACACCCTCCTCCCCTTCCACGAGGTCGTAAAAGTTGTAGGAGGACGTGTCGAAGCCCGGGTTCTTGGCGACCACATGTTGCAGGGCTCGGCCGTAGGCATCCACCATATTCTGGAGCATGTGCAGTGCGGCCTCCTCCTGCACGGCCTTCTTCACCCTCTTCACCTTCCTGAGGTGTTTGGCCTTGATCTTCTCGGCCCTCTTCTGAGCATCCTCCGCTTCCGACCGAGCCTTGGCCAGCTCCTCCTTCAGCCCGATTGCCTCCTTCACCGACGCCTCCAGCTTGGCCATCGTATCCTTCAGCCCGGCCACCTCCTTCTCCGAGGCCTCAAGCTTGGCCGCCGTGTCCTTTGACAGCTGAATGGCGTCGGCCAGCTGCTTCTTCAACCCTCCTACTTCGACAGCCCTCTTCGTCGAGAGAAGCAGCTCGTCATCAAGCTGCTTCGCGACCTTGATGCGCTCCGCCCTCTCTCGCTCCTTCTCCTGATCCTTGTTCGCCAACTCCTCGACCAGGAAATTGAAGTGGCAGAGGGTCTGAAAGAGAACAACACGTTAAAATCCGAATCCAAGAACTTGGAGAAATTCTAAGGAAGAAATTTGGACGAAGGAGAGCTCGGCCTACTTACCGACATGGTATTCCGGGCGATCTGCATCACAGCGTCCCCTGCCATCCCGGCCTTCAGGGTCGCTCGATCCTTCGGAGTCGGCAGGTGCCTCACCGCCTCCATGCAGATGTTCCCGTCGCCCAAAAAGCCATCGACGTTCATCACCTGCTAGTCGGGGACGAAGATCTGCTTATGACGCTCGGTCAAGATCTTCTCCGCATCGGCGGTAAGGGGCGGAACTGGGAGAAACAGCGCATCCTTCACCCCGAACACGCCGCTCGACGAACCGGGAGCACCCGCCTCCGGGGTCGGTGTAGGTGCATCCGAGGCGAGGGGATCGGAGACCACGACCCCCCCTGCTCGGGGACCGCGACCTTCGTCGGAGAGACAAGGACCTCGATCTCCCCCTCCTTAAGGACCGCGACCTTCGGTTGGTCGGCAGCCTTCACAACCGAGGGCTTCTTCGAAGCTCGGCTGTCCTGAGGCGCTGCCGACGGCCTCTTCTTCTTCTCCTGCTCTGCCCTGCCCTTCACCACCAGAGCCTTGTAATCAAGCTTCATCGTCTCTGCAAAAGCCGAATGAAAAAACTTAGAAAAATTTTCATGAACTTTAAACAAAGAGTACAAATACCAGAAGCATACGAGGGTCGATTGGACTGAGACCCCCACGGAACAGATGCTCCTCCGTGATATCTTTCCAGCTTAGCGTCGGCAGGGCGAGGAGCTTCTTCTGGACCTCCTTGTCCTCATCACTCAGTGGCACCTCTCTCTTGGTCCGCTTGGGCAGACCTTCCTTCACCCAAACCGTCGGTATCACCCATGGCATCAGAGCTCGGACGAGGAAGTACTTCTCCTTCCAATGTTTGATCGAGTCCGGGTTCTCGATCAACTTAACTCCCGTCCGAGGAGAAAGGAAAAACCTCTGCTCGTCCCGCCTCGGCTGGCAAGGTCGGAAGAGACTCCGAAAGAGGAACATAGTCGGCTTGGCACCGACCTCTTGGCATCGAAGGACGAACGCCACGACGTGCCTCCATGTGTTCGGCATCAGTTGGGCGGGACTCAAACCGTACCAGACCAAAACTTCAACCACGAATGGGTGGAGGGGAAAGCGGAGTCCGGCAATGAGGGAGTCGACCGGAAAGACACATACGTCCGACGAGGACTTTGTGTTGGCTCAGAATCCCGGCCCGGGAAGGAGCAGTACATACTCAAGCGGGATCCGGAAACCCTCTCGGATCAGACGAAGATCGGTCTCGGTAAGAGTCGAGATCCTATGGTCCACCTCGGACAGCTCCCTAGGCTCGTTCTCCTCCACCAGCTTAGCCGTACCTTGAGTGACTCTCTCCAAGGTATCCTCGGCGTAATCCCGGACGCCTCCCACGCTCGACACGGCGATGGGCTGCCGACCAAACGCCCCCGCTCTCTTCGGTGTTTCCACTATCGTGATCACGCCTTTACCCTTTCGGGACTCCGCCACGACTTCCTCTGGCACTTCAGCCACTTCACCCTCTTTATCCGGACGAACGACATCTTGCTCGCTCGGCTCCACTACTCCCTTCCCTTTATCCCCTCGGCCAACGGCTTGCTCCGAGGCGGGGGTCTCAGCCGAAATCTTAACCATTTTTCCTAAAAGAGAAGGGAAAGAGACTGACCTTGAAGTGACAAGTGCGGTCGGAAAGCTCGCCGGAAACTAGGAACGCTACCGCGACAGCTAGCAACGCCACCAGAGAGGTAAAAACTTCGAAGCAAAGTGAAAATTGAAGAGAGAGAGTAAAAGTGAAAAGTGAGACTTGGTCTAAGGGGGGGTGAAGATTTATAGTAAAATTGGGACGTCCCTTGGACTTCCAAACGAAAGTTTGCGACTTTTGGGCTGCTCTCGAAACGTCGCGAAGGCCCATCACCACCATCTCCGTCACCAAGTCAACTAGCTCGGCTCCAGGGAATCTGAATCTGAGCTACAAGCAATCCGAACATGCCGGCAATAGGGTCCGGTCGGCTTCCGAGCAAGTGCCTTCCCGAGCGTGTAAACGGGGAAAACTCACTTTCCCCTCAACTTTCGCGCCTGATCTCGATCAGACGGCCCAGATCTCGCCAAGAGCACTAAACGACAAGATAGTGTTTTCTTGGGAGCTGCGCCCGTCTCGAGATACGCACCATCATCCAACGGCTCAGGGTGCGCCACGTCGCTCGGACGATTGAACCCTCGGATGCCCCACCTATGTCTAAAGGAACCAGAAAAATTTTGATTCAAAGTTTTAAGGCACCGCCCTTGGCGAGCACCCCCCGGGTCCCGTGCCTCAGTCGGTATCCTGCCGACCCACGGGCCCCGGTCAAAAACAGATCGGCACTCCCCCCATCTCTAACTCCTCCGGGCTGACATCCATCAGAAGCCATCAGCCCAGAAGGAAGACAGAGATAGGAGGGGGCCCATCAACACTCAGAGATCAGGAGCAGCGCACCATTCCGAGCTAGTTGGTAGCAACTGGAAGGCTCGGCTCATCAGAGGACTCTGACAACAGTGCCTTCACAGTTGCTAACAACGGGCACGGACGGTCCGGAAGCCCGAGCCACGACTCATGACGGAGAAGCGCACCATTCCGAGCTAGTTGGTTGCAACTGGAAGGCTCGGCTTGTCAGAGGACTCTGGCAACAGTGCCTTCACAGTTGCAACAAACGGACTCGGATGGTCCGGAAATCGGCATCGGACATGGATCATCACCTCTTCCACCAAGATCTCCGCCTACCTAGACACCCACTTCGGAGCGACCAAAGAAAGCAGAAGATCTTGGTGGAAGAACGACCACCCGTCCTTCCGAAGTGGCCCACACCCCGGGTCCAGACTATAGTTGTCGCCACTACTGCCTTATCCCCTCCCGCTCCTGACATCCCCTTCGGAGCAGTGAGGAACGGGAGAAGAATAAGACAACAGGGCGACCACCCGTCCTTCTGAAGTAACTCATCCCTCGAGTCCGGACTATGGTCGTCGCCACTACTGCCTCGTTCCCCCCCCGCTCCTGACATCCACTTTGGGGCCGTCAGGAACAAAGGGAAAACCAGGTAGAAGAGCAACCACCTCGGACCTCAAAAGAGAAGCTACCCCAGGGCAGATACCTCCGAGGTGTGAAACTCTATGCTGATGATGATTGAAATGACAAAGGGAGTGGGGTACTTATAGCCTGCCTCCAAGAACCAGCCATTATGACCCGCAAAAGTTGAAACGCCGCGCATTAATTAAGGGAGTTATCCTTAATGACATTGGGAAGGCGGAACGCCGCGCAAGTCCCGAAGCACCATTAATACCATTGGGAACAGAGCCATCTCAGATTGCCAAAAACCACAGGCCCTCGGTCGGCCGCCGAGCAAGTGCCTTCCCGAGCGTGTAAACGGGGAAAACTCACTTTCCCCTCAACTTTCGCGCCTGATCTCGATCAGACGGCCCAGATCTCGCCGAGAGCACTAAACGACAAGATAATGTTTTCTTGGGAGCTGCGCCCGTCTCGAGATGCGTGCCAACATCCAACAGCTCAGATAGCGCCACATCGCTCGGACGACCGAAGCCATGCTTCCTCGGTCGGCTTCCGAGCAAGTGCCTTCCCGAGCTGGTAAATGGAGAAAAAAGACACCGAGCTACTTAAACCGTTGGATTTCTCAGAAATTCGCGCTCCCAATGATGAATGGCCCAGATTGCGCCACGCGCGCTAAAAGACAAGATAGCATTTTCTTGGGAACCGCGCCCGTCTCGAGATGCGCACCAGCATCCGACAACTCAGATAGTGCCACGTTGCTCGGTCTGCCGAACCCCCTAGCTCCGGTCGGTAGCCGAGTAAGCGCCTTTCCGAGCTCGTAAACGGAGCAAAACTCTGCCGAGCAGTAACAGCCATCAGATCTTTCCGAAATTCGTGCTCGTCCACGATCAACGGTTCAGATCAAGCCACGTCATCAATCAGTATTTAAATCGTTTTTTATTTTTATTTAAATCGTTTTATTTATTTAGAAATTGCGAAAAAATTGCTAAAAATTCGGGAAAATTAACTAAAAATTCTGGAAAATAATTGGAAATTTGGGGGCACATTTTTGAACCCCTAAGCGAACAATTATTACCTAGAATGTACAGTTAAAGGCCCCCAAACGATTAGTGAACACGTCGCAAAATTAAATAAATAGTCTGAAAAAATAGATAAAAACCCTTAAATACCCGATGTGACCAGAGAACAGCCAGCGGCGTCAAAAGTTACCTCACTACCCCCTTTCTAGATTCAAAATCCTACATTTGGACTCCGATACAACTCCACCAGCCACTAAAATAGCTAGACTACTCCTCAAAGTCTGATCACATTCAGTCTTTAGGAGTGGGGGGCTCGTGATATGGCTAAAAATGGGGTTAAATCGAGACCGTCCAGATCGAGCACGAATCTCAAAGCATGGGGGTAAAAAGGTAATTTCACATACAGATGGATCCAAAACGGGTATTGGGCCTCCTTCTCGCAGAACCAACCACCCGCGAATAGATCCACTTCAACTGGGCACGGGTCCCGACCCGATACAAGCCCAGTTCACCATGAGGAGAATCAAGGCCACTGATTTGACTAAATCAAATCAATAAGCCTGATTGGCTCTCACCAGGAAATCAGGGCCTAATTTCCCAAAACAGAATAGGAGGATTTTCCTCCTGGCTGTTAGGCAGGAAATCAGGATCCTAACCGTTCCAAAGGCGACTATAAATACAACCCCTCTACCACCAAGACCAGGTTAATCACTTCTTCACCACTTAAGCTCTTTCTTAATCTTTTCTGATTACTGACAAGAGCGTCGGAGGGTGCGTCGCCGGAATCAACCCCGGTGTCTCGCACTTCCTTGCAGGTTGCGGCAGGAGCAAGAAGGCTGAGTCAACTGTTCAGGTTTTTCTCGGACTTACAAATTCTATCTGTTTACCCCCACACCGAAATCAGCGGTAACAATTATCATCATCAAGATACTGATCACTTCTCGATCTTGATCTTGATCTTCGATCAGAGTCGTCCGATCTGATTTGATCGCCTTGATCTCTTGATCTTTTGATCTCAGTCATCTGATCGTGTTCGTGATCTGTTGTTCCATGTGTTCGTGATTGGTTCGTGATTCGATCATTGAGTTCGTGCCCAAGAATCCGTTTATGTTATTCTTGCTCTTGTGTTGTTCTCGTCGTCTTTCAGGAAAGTAACTTGTACTCAATTCCTTTGTATGATACAAGTTATAAATTCCGCTTGTAATGTAGCCGGGTTCTAGAAACAACTCGTGCGTGTTATTTTGATGGGTTTTGTCTCTATAGTGTTTTGACCATAGTTGCCTTACGACGTAAAATTTTTGACATGAAACAACCTAGGTTTTCCCCGTTCTTGATATGATATTTTTGTGAACCAATTATGAGAACTCGTGTGCTTGTGAGATCCATGTGATATATTTGTTGTGGACATGTTGTATACCCTATTTCATGTTGTTTGGACACTTAGGTACTGTTCTTTTTTTGCCTCTTATAAGAGGTTACCTCTTATAAGAGACTTACAGTAAGAGCCTCTTTTTTAGGCGTTCTTTTTATATAAAAATAACCTCTTATAAGAACCTCTTATAAGATATTTCTGTTCTTTTTTCACCTCTTACAAGAGTATTTTCTCTACTTTTACACATTTTTGCCCTTACTATATAATTTCTCTATTTATACTTTGGGGTAATATAGACTTTTTAAGTAATAGAAGGCTTATAAGAATTTGAAAGAGGTTACTAGAAGCCGTTTAGGCTTATAAGCGATTTTGGGGAAAACTGCTTATAAGAGGTAAAAAAAGAACGCTAAAAATTATGGGAAAAGAAGTGAACCACCTCTTATAAGAGGTGAATCGCTTATTAGAGGAGAAAAAGAACAGTACCTTAGTAGACTCTAATTCATATTTAGTTATGTTTCGATCAAGTTTCGTGTGATTCATGTTGGTTTTGTTCCTAAAGGAAATTCTGTGTTTTGTCGATGATCTGTCTTGATCAATAATTTAGACCATATTAAGGTCAGTATCTTAATTTCAGTATAAAACATGATTTGTAGAGAAATTCATCTTCTTTCCAACCCCTCTGACCTTGATTGATTTCGTTTTCGTTTGTGTGAGATATGGCTGTTTTACTACAGAGGTGTATTACATTTCCAGATTTCGTTTCTTGATAATTTTGATGACTAAACTATTTTGATCTGAAACTTTGGTCAGTGTTTCTATATCTACTTAGGAATTACCCAGAATTTTGGTAGATATTATTGATGAGTTTTATATGTCGTTTCATGCTTGTTTATAAAAACTATACTTGCTAGATTTTGCTCGTAATTCTGTAAAGATTTGTATTTTCACCCAAATTTCTTTTCTTGTATGAGAAATAATTATGAACTATGAAAGTTAGATTATTTTGTCTATTTTTATCTCCCTTTGGCGGATTTGGATTTCGTTTCACGGTTTACGAGATATTACAGTTTTCCTACAGCAGTGTTGGGAATTCCAGATTTGCCAAACTATCGATTCTTTATGATTTCTAATTTTATTTGGCTAAGCTAATCTTACTGAAAAATTATGAAACTTTATTTTCTGATACTAGACATTTAGGGGAATACCCCAGATTTTTCCTAGATTTATTTGAGGTGTGTTCATGCTGTTTTCCGGCTCTTGAATATGATTTTATGATTTCTGGCAGAACCTATTTTCTGGATTCAAATCAGTTTTGAGACTTGATTTTGTGAAACACTATATGATTTATTTATATTCGCTGGATTCGGTTGGGTGTCTATTTTCTAGACCTTTTGACGGATTCAGATTTTCATTTTTGTAACACTGGAAATCACTGTTTTACTGCAGTATGGTCTTGCTATTCTGAACTAGAGATTTGGTTATTTTGTTCTTTACGTGTTATCTTGCATCCGTATATATTTATCTTGCAACATGAACTTGTTACATGATCATGCCATGTTATTCTTGATATGTTTTGCACACCTACATGCTTGTTTGACATTAACAATAAAATAACCAAGTCGGGGTTTAAGGAAAATATCTAATAGTGGATAATTCAGAAACGTGTACTCAGAAGGGGGTCCGTATTTCCCACATTTGGAATTTGGTATATGATTTGGATTATTTGGAATTTGGTATATGATTTTGTTAATTTGGAATTTGGTATATAATTTGGATTACTTGTCCCTGAGTACACTGCCCTCTATGGTCCACTATGAAATCTAAAGCAAAACTATATGTCGTAGGAACCATGTAGTAAAAGCTGGGAGGCATGAAGTACTACCTAGTTAGTAATAACTAGAAGACTTGATACATGACACGTGAACATGATAATTGAACATGATACATGCTTGCTTGATACTTGACTACATGATACATGAGACCTGAAACTTGACACTTGATACATGATTACATGATACTTGATACTTAATGCTTGTTTACATGATACTTGTTTACTTGATACTTGATTCATTCTATTTACACTTGATCACCATACCATGCTAGTTGTTATGCTTGATATCATGTCTATTCCATGTTATTAATTAGTTTTTCCCATGTACTTGTATCCTGCATTACAAGCGGCCAGTAACTTGCAATTGACGGGTACTTGTTTTCTTTTTTCTACCCCTGCAATTGTTGAATTGCAGATTTTGGAGAACAGGTTCCAGATGGTATCGGCGAGATGAGATACTAGATGCTGGAGTTTTGCTATCATGTTTTTCCTACTATTATTATTATTTCTCGTTTTGCTTTGAACAATGTTGTATCTTGTACTTGAATTTATTCTTGTATTTTGGACAATGTGACCCAGGATTTTGACTTATTCAGATCATGACTATTTGAGATTTATATATTTGGTTTCAAGTATTCTTGTTGGTATTTTGGTTCATATGTGCATGTTGGTTGATTCTTTTGCTTCCAACTCTGATTATTCTTGTAAAATATTGTAAAGATTCTTGAACAGCTTATGGATGATGAAAATCATTCGCTGGGCTTAGTCACGCATCCATATTTCGTATTCTCTTTTGGGAAGCGGGGTTTGACACTAATAGTGAGAGGGTATTTATATGGGTATTTAGGAGGTGGTTTAAGTAACTAACTCTCCACTAACCTATTCACATGCCCACTCACACACTCACCCACTCACTCACCCTACTCACTCCTATATGCAGCCATTTTTGGAAGAGTGCACATTGCACGTGAGCACGTATTTTGTACATCTTCTCATTTTATTCACTTTTATTATTTTATCCATTTTAAATTCCTATTTTTAATAAATACTCATATTAAATTTAGTATAAGTAACCTAGTGAAATTTCTAGTGCACAACTTTGTGAGGAAATAGCACAATTTACACGTGCATAAAAAGAAACACGTGTAAAGCACGTGCTAATAAATATTCATATATAAAATAAATTTGAGAAAACAAAAAATGTCTATAAGAATCGAAATAAAAAATATTTAAAATACGTTTTATTAATTCTATATATGCATACATCAATATAATCAACGTTTGCATAGAAAATACGTACACCGCACGTATAAAAATATATTTGAGTCAAAATATGAGAAAAATGAATTTCAATTTAAGAAACGAATTCGAAAAGGTTATAAAATAAATAATTGAACATGTATAAATTTTTATAATATTACACGTAACATGTGTATTGAAAGCATATGCAATGCACGTAAAAACATAAATATTAAAACAAATGTTTAAGTTGGCTCAAAATAGGATGAAAATGAGTTTTTAGAAGAAGGAAAATGTATAAATAATTTAAATGCTTAAATACATAGTACATTTATATTAAAATACGTTACGGATATTACTCGTAATAGTACAAAATACATGTGTGTAACACCTGTGAGAAAAATTGTCATAACTCAATTTTACGGGGTGTTACATGCATTGTGGCACCAACGACTGGGACATCCTTTCTCTACTACTCAAGCACTTGATTTTTGGTTGTCATTCTTCTGTTAAGTTATCTTGTGATTCGTGTGAGTTAGG
Organism: Hemerocallis citrina; assembly: GCA_017893485.1. NCBI lineage: Eukaryota > Viridiplantae > Streptophyta > Magnoliopsida > Asparagales > Asphodelaceae > Hemerocallis > Hemerocallis citrina. The sequence goes on from CM030362.1 coordinate 269,965,951, forward strand.
TAAACATCATAGAGTTCCCTACCCAGGATGCATCAATAACCGTATTGAACATTTATTTGGTTTAATGCATTCTGATGTTTGGGGCCATGTTGATTTTCCCACATTAAATAAATACCGTTATTTTGTAACGTTTATTGATGATTTCTCTCGCATGACATTGTTGTTTTTTCTTGAAAAATCATTCTGAAGTGTAAAGTTTTTCAAAAAATTTTCTTTGAGATAAGAACATGATTTGACATTACTCTTAAATATTTTTATTCTGATAATGCTAAAGAATACGTGAGTTCTGATCTTCAACAATTATTTTATCAGTATGGAATAATACAGAACTTCTTGCACCTACACTCCTCAATAAAATGGAGTTGCAGAACAGAAAAATCAATATTTACTTGCACTGCTGGTTCTCTAATGTTTGAAATGAATGTCCCAAATTTTTATTGGAAATTTGCAGTTCTCACTACCTGTTTTCTTATTAACCATATGCTTACTCCAATAGTTCAAAATCAATCCTCATCCAAAATAGTATTTCCATTTAAAGATCCATTTTCACTACCACCTCGTGCTTTTGACTACACATATTTTGTTCAAAATCTGAACCCATGCACTAATAAATTTGACCCATGTACAACTGAATGTGTATTTTTTAGACATTCACATTTTACGAAATGTTATCTTTGCTATTTTCCTTCACAAAAAAAAATATTTACCTGGGCGGATGTTTCCTTTTTTGAACACAAACCTTTTTTTGAACAAACACCTTCCAAAACTTTAAATTTACCAAGGGCTGTTGTAAAGAGTTAATTTCCCACCGTCACCACCACCACTTTCAGTTTATGTGAGGAAACAAAAGAATCGTTCTGATTTGACCATCCAAAAGGTACCCTCTGTTGTTTAACTCATGTCAACCACTTCTATCGGTAATATCCCTAACACAGATGATTTTCCTATCGGTCAAAGTAAGGATAAACGTTCTTTTCCTCACTATCTTATTGCCAAGTTTATTTCTTCTTATACACTGAACATATCTTCTCGAGCATTTACCTCTTCTTTGGATTATATCTCTATTCCTAAAAAAATCAGGAAGCCCTCAAACACACTAGTTGGATAGTAGCCATGAAAAAGGAAATGTAGGCCCTTCAGCAGAATGGTATTTGGCAGTTAGTTCGTCTTTCAATGGGTGGTAGGACGGTTGTAAGTGTGTATTCACAGTCAAACATAATCCAGATGGTATAGTTGAATGACTAATATCTCGCCTTGTCGCTAAAGGATATAAACAGAAATTTGGGGTTGACTATGCAGAGATTTTTTCTCCTTTTGCGAAACTCACATTTGTTCGAGTTCTTATCTTGCATCAAATTTTCTTGAGCCCTTCATCAACTGGAGGTCAAGAATGCATGGAGACTTGAAAAAGGTGGTGTATATGAAGCAGCCTCATGATTTTGAGTGACAAGGGGAGAATCTTGTATGTTCGGTCAAAAATTCTCTTCAAACTCTCAAAAAGTCTTTTCTAATTTGGTTTAAAAAGCTCGACAAAACTGTGTGCTCTGATGAATCTATAGAAGCAAAACAAATTATTATCTCTTCACAAAGAAATGAAGCAAATGCATTGTTATCCTATTAGTCTATATTGTTGATTGATGAGTGTAATTTCATGATTTTATTACTCTTTATACGCATTAAAATTTTGAGTTTGCATTTCTTTCTTCATTTTCTACATAATTTTTTGTTCTTTTTTGTTTTTGAAAGAATGATATGGTTGTTAGGATTGTGGACTCAAATATATATAATCATGGAGCTTAGAGTTGGAGAAAGAGTAGACACAAAGCAATGCAACAAAGCGGCAATAACATCACCTAGAACTTGTACGGCTATTTTGAACTAGAAGATGGACGAATCTTAACTTTTATTCTAAATCAAAGATGTCAGTCATTGAGTCTTTTACAAAACGAGTGGTCGTATGCCATGAACGGGGTTCTATAGCTCCGGGAAAATGATTTTTTATGCAGTTGCGTGCAGAAATCAGAAAACGCAGTCTACTGCTAATAGGCTCTGACTTTGGAGGACATAATGTAGTCGACCGTAACGTACGGCTAACTATATTTTGAGTGCAGTTTTCGAGTCCAATGGGTTGTATTTGTGTATATCTTTTTAGAGATTCTTTGGGTGCTATATATAGAGGGTGATGTGAACTTTAGGGGGATCGAAAGAGGTTGGCGGCTAGGAGATTTGAAGGAGACAACTCATCACACTGTTAGAAAGCAAGAGCCATATTGTTCGTCAAGTTCATTTAGAGTTATTTCTTCTCTTCTATTTCGTCATTATGCAATCTAATATGATGTTTGTTAATTTTAATTTTGCCAAGAACTAATTTTATTTTCTAGGGTATTGATGTAGCCTAGCTTTGAAAACACAATTTCAATTTCATTGTTATTTATTCTTCTATTTTCCCATGGTTGTGTTTAATTTTTGTTTCAAATGCTTACAATTTTATGGCCAAAATTATTGTCTGATATCTTGAATCATGGGGAAACCAAGAAGTAACTTGTGATTTAGTAGTTTAGAATTAAGCACCATTATTTAAGTGAAATTATAGATAGTTTACCGCGATTAGTGTGACTTTAGAAAAATTCAAAGAACTTAATGAATCTTCAAATAATTAAATTTTCATAGAGATATTATGAATTATTAGTTGGGGATATATTTAGTGTTATTTGAGAGATTAGAGGATTTTTGTGAAGAGTAGAATTTTCAGTTTCATTGAATTATGAATTGTGTGGGATTAGCTAGGTGAAATCAAAATCTCTATATTTATCTTTGCTACTTACAAACCCTAAAATATTATATTTCTTTCTTTTTAATTAGGTAAGTTTTCCTTTAATTTAATTTAATTTAGTCTAAATAGTAAACAATCTGGTGAATTTTGGTACTCAATACAATAATTGGTCATTGTGGGTTCGACACACTTTTATTTAAACTATACTACTTGTTGTAATTTTGTGTGCTTGCAAATTATTCCATCAATGATATCATTATCACAGGCAGTGACTCACACTTTATTGTAGACATCAAGTAGCAGTTAGCACAAACATTTTAAATAAAAGATCTTGATCCGCTCTGATGATTCCTTAGCATTGAGGTTACACGCACGAAAGATGGCATCTTTCTTTCACAAAGGAAGTATGTTCTTAATATGCTTACTGAGACATGAATGTTGGGATGTTTTCCCAGTAACACACCTCTGGATCCCAATATTAAGTTTTCCTTCTCTAATGGTTCATTGTTCTCTGATCCAGGATGATATCGCATGCTAGTTGGCAAACTCATATGTCTCTCGGTGACTAGACCAGATTTTGCTTATGCAGGACGAGTTGTTAGTTTATGCATACACTGACCATCAATCATTGGGAAGCAGTGATTTACATTCTTCGCTATCTTAAGAAGGCTTAAGGGCAAGGACTTCTCTTCAAGGCTAGTAAGTCTTTCTTTACGAGATTATTTTGATGCTGACTGGACAGAATCGCTTGATGATAGACGCTCAACTAGTGGGTACTTTGTATTCTTTGGAGAAAATCTGGTATTTTTGAAGAGCAAGAAGCATGTCGTTGTAGCAAAACCAAGTGCAGAGTCTGAATATCGAGCCATTGGATATTTGGTCTTTTAAGTTTTATGGCTCAAATCTCTCTTCGAGACTTAGGCAATCTCATTTTCATCTCCATTCCACTCTACTGTGACAGCCAGGTTGCTATGCACATTTCTGAAAATTCAGTGCTTCATGAGCACACAAAACACATCGAAGTTGATTCACTGTGTTCGTGATGAATGGGAGAAGTAGGTGTTCATTATCGTATGTCCGATTGGGTTCCCTTTATTGGAACTAACAACTTGTTAATATCCTAACTAAAGCACTACATCCTAAGCTTTTTCAAACCTTCTTGAGCAAGCTTGGCTTCGATAATATTTATGCACCAGCTTAAGGGGGAGTGTTAAAGTAGTACTTAGTTTAGTCCCACATCAAAAAATATATTAGTTTACTTTTTGTCCTCTCCCTCTATATACGAAGCATTGTACTTAGTCATAATCATCCAATAAAGTAGTCTTTCTCTTTATACTATACGTTAGTGTAGATAAACATGACCAGTTTTGATTTTTCAATTTATATCCTCAAAAAAAGTTCACACTTGGTTATCACCGAAAGAGTTTTCACATGATATAGAATCATGTGCGATTCAGATTATTATCTAAAATTCATTATTTAAGTTTTTTGAACATACAGATGTATTTCAGGACTATAGTTACAGATGGATAGATGTATTCCGGGACCGTGATTGTCATGCGGAGGTGAAGAGTCTCAATTATTTTCCGAACTATGAATGATTGGGCGAATGTACTCCAGGATTATGAATAGTCGGGTAAAAGGGAGACGGATCTCCAGTATTCTGGGATAAAGCAAGACTTTTGGAATGTTTGCGTGATAAAGGTTCTGTATGGTCGGGCAGATGGATTCCGGGACAGGAGCCAATAATCACGGAATTTCTAAATCTTGTCTTTTGTCACTGTTATATGATTACACGGCGAGGGATATAACCTTACAATGAGGAGTACGTTAAAAGCTTATCCTCAGACCTATGTTGTATGGGCGGCATAGAATCCGAGCATACTCTTATATACAAGGGAAATAAGGTTGTTCGACCCACATTCTTTGTACCGCACATGTAGGTTGGTTTCACATACATTTGAGATTGCCTTCAACTCACCTAGGGTTATAATAGTAAATACTATACACGCATAACAAATATAACCATTTAAATTAGATATTAAATTTGTAATATTTAATTGACCAATTAACTTTTCTAAAATAATTGAAATAAATTTTTTAAGGAAGATTTAAATATAATTTTTTTTACAAAAAAAGCCTACACCAAATATTCGATGCATCGATCCGATACTGCCAATTTGGAAAACACGGATCTCGATACTAAAAATTTTGGCTACCCAATATCGTTCCTGATATAGAGAATTTGAATCTTGGTTGATAGCGTATACTAATAGCCGATCGCCAACTATTGCTAATATTGTATGTACTCATAGTTAGAGTAGTGTAGATGTACAAACAACACAAAAGAAGAGTAAACACAAGACTTAATGTGCTCCGATCAAAATCGACTAATGTGTACGAACGAAGACAACAATTGATTTATTAATATCAAATGGAGAATGTTGAATCTCTCTTTTGAGTCCTCTAAACAAAAGACAACAAACTCTGAATTTATAACAAATGAATGAAGGTGATATGAGGAAGAAAAATGAAATACCTCTCTTAAAAAGCACATGGGTGTTTTTCACTCTATGTAAGCTCGGTTTTCCTTCCTTCTTCTTGGTTACTTACCTCTACCATCCAGCCAACCCTCTTCTATATAGGCATGCAAATGTATCATGTAATGCAAGGCTCAAAACTATTCCAAGGACCCCTTTAGGTCCGAAGTTGTAGATTTCAACTAGGAGGTAAATGTGATCATACAAATTGTCCAAAGAATTAAGGTAAAAAAAGTATTTCACATAGGAATGATTCGCATGCTTAAAAAACATAGTCAACACATGTTATTCATAAGTTTATTAACCATGGTAAAAAATGACCACTTCCATGAATGAGTTCACACTCATAGTCAAAAGAGGCATGTGATATAATTTACATGCCTAAAATATGGCTTGTGCTCTTAGTCAAATTTTGGGGCCGATTTGTTGCGTTAAAAGTCACAAACAACAAATCTCCACCTTATACATCATTTTCACGCCCCGCTTATTGTCATGCCCTGCTTCCCATTATACGAAAACATGGACACGTAACTGAGGCCCAGCAGATAATATAAGTTTACCAACTCATATCATCCATAAGCTATACAAATACCAGTAAGTTCAATAATACAATAATAATGACAGGAACAAGCATATAATACAATAACCAATATCTGAGATACAAGAACTTACAAAATAATCGGAGAATATACAATGCAATAACAGTTTGCTAAGATTCTTCAGTAACCCATCATCAGTACCTGTATAAAGAATAACTCAAAAGAAAGATGGAGAGTACCTATTAGAGCAAGCTTCGGGTGACAAGCAGTAGCAAGTAGTGAAGGAAGTAAAGGACTACATAACAAGAACTGAAATTGGAATGATATCGGAGTCAATAAATGACAGACGATAAAAAAATTAAAGTCGATAATCAATAACCAATAAACAATAGTCGTTAACAATAATCAACGACCAATAGAAAAAAGAAATTGAAATAACAGTCAATAATAGGATCAATAGATGATGCATTGGTCAGTAATCAATGATCGATAAACTAGGGTCGATAAATAATATTTCATGGGCCAATAGTTGATAGACAATAATCAATAATCAATAATCGATGACCAATAATCAATAACAATGAATCAATAATTGATGTTCAGTGTCAATCTTTAAGTTATCAATCTTGTATTAACCTAACTAATGCACGCAATCCTGAGTCCCATACCACATGTTCGGGTGCATACAATCAAGTGAATGTTTAGACTATAGTGGTGAATTCTATAGGTTCATGTACTCGGGTCTTGCAATAACCACATTCAATGTTCAATAAACAATACACGATACAATACACGATAAATTGGGGTTGTAATGCCCCGATTTTCATTTATGAAAATTATTTATTTATTTTGCACGTAATGTGCACGTGCAATTTTTGTAGTATAAAATCTTATAATTATTTTTCATTATGGACGAAGTGTGTATATGTGTTCTTTAATTATTTTTATAAAGGCCCATTTTTCTTCAAATAAACATAAGCATTTCTTTCTAGCCCAAATCTAATTTATTTATCTTCTTTTATAAAACTATTATTTTGGCCCTTTAATTAAAGCCCATGAGTTATTCTTATTTTAATTACAACTTGTAATGTAGAACATCTTTTAAAGATTATTTTTATAGAAAATATAATGTACAACTTTTTAAATGGAGGACTAGTGCATGCACGTGCATTGCACATACACGTGCAAATGCACCATGTGAGGTCGGTTTTGACATGGAGGGAAAAGGGAAATTTGAATGGAGTCATGGGTGGTGGTTGCTTGATCATGGTTGGTTACCATAACTCCCCCTTGAATCCTAGCCTTTTATTTCTAACTCCTAGTTTGATCCTAGCCTTCTATTCACTCCAAATTTTAGTATACCCCCCCCCCTAGCCTAGTTATCTTTGTACTCTTTATTTCTCCAAAACCTATAGTATAAAATATATTGTTAGTAGTATAGTAAGCGAGTTAAAAGATTGAGAGTTGTGAGTTGGGCTTGCATCAAAAAGGGAAGGCCGGCATCAAGGAGCTCGGGTGGCATTTTGGAAGGCTTGGGTGCACATCGAGGAGGAGGAGGAACTCACTTTTGGCAAGGACTTTTAGGAGGTGTTGCAATTGTATTATTCTCCAATTAAGGTGGGTTATTTTCCATGTTTCTAATTAGAAAGCATGCTAAGATTGAATTGAAATATTAATGCATGAAAAAGATTAATAAGAGTACATTTTAATTGGAAAAATGGCTTATTAGTTGATTGGAATGTTGATAAATAGCTTGTACGCGATTCCATCATCAAACTTAAGTTGTGTGTAAAATAATTTTAGCTATGGATTACTTGAAGAAAAATTCATTGTTAGCATCAAAAACTATATGTAAATGTTAGTAGATGAAAATATTGTTTTATGTGCTTGAATGAACCTTTTGTGATAGTGTTGTAATGAATGACTTAAAATATATTTTGTGGGTTTGTGGAATAAATATAAACAGGGAATTGATATAGAGAATATTGATGTTAAAATTGGATAAGAAATGTCGAAAAGGAAATGTGGTGGTAGTAGCTTACAATTTAAACTAATTGTATGCAAAATATGTGTTTAATTATTGGAAAAATTATTTTTAAATTACTGGAGTATAAATTATTATGGGAATAATTAATCTGGAAATTTACAGTAAGTTTAGTAAAAGCAAAACTCAAATGAGAGCTTTTTGAAACATCGAAATGTGCTATTAGACAGAGAGTTGATTTAATTAAAATGCAAGTTGTATTTGAGACAACTTGAGCCTATAGCTCAAGTGGTCGGGAGGCTTTCTAATGCTGCAGTGTGTGCGGCTTGTGTCCTACGGTTCGCTGGTTCGATCCTTGATGACACCATTTTTTTTGTGCATTTAACAAATTAAATGAAGCTTTAGTCCGAGAGTATATAACTCTCTAATCCCCCTTTTATATCGATGAGCACAAGTGGCCAAATGGCCAGAGCGTGCGGTTGGGTTCTCTTTGGTCGCTGGTTCAAATCCTGGTCTCGGCCAGAATATTACTTTGTGAAAAAATGATTTTTTTGATGGGTTTTTTATGTTTAAAAATTATGAAAAAAATATTATTATTATTCTAAAATTATGTGTGACTTATGAAAAATTAATTGGGAGATATTAGAATGAAATGAAGTATATTTGGGAATAAAAGTGTAGTTAGAACTATGGTTCTACACTTGTATATTTTTGTGAAAAAATTGTCTTTTGCAAGGGAATTGAAATAATGCGCTAGAAAGGAAATATAAATAAGAAAATATATGAAGTGAAGTGATATGAATTATTCTTATTGAAGAATAGTGTGATAATTATGAGTTGTGAATGTTCACTTTGACCATATAATTGGTGATATGATTTTTAATGTGGAAATAAATATTTGATAAAATGCATGCATGATAATTGAATTCAATGTATGGTTATGGACTCATGAATAATTTTGAAATCATGTGATTGGAAAAGAGAATGTTATTGAGCATGAAAACTCAAACATATGAATTGTGAATTGAAATTGAAAATTAGAGTGTAGCCAAAACTCACACCGGCAAGTGAGAGTGATGAATTATGATTATTGTTATTGAAAAGACCAGTTTGAGTCACTGTGAAATGAAAGAAATAAGACCGGTAGTAGTGAGGGGGCTAACTCTAATAGATTGATTTTGTTCATGATTTCATTAAATTTAAGGATTTAGTACATAGTGAAGAGGTGATGAAAGTGAGAGAAAAACACAAGTATGAGGGCCTCGAGTCTACGATGTGGGTGTGATCCACAGAATGCATGCTTGATGCGTCAAGACATGGCGTGGGCACTACTCCAGAAGGATCAGTATCTTGGCGACGCTTGTGGGATGTTTGGTGACTGCAAGAGGATCGTGTGCCATGAAGGAGGCTGAATTGCCACAGAATGCATGCTTGATACGTCAAGACATGACGTGGGATTCCCCTCTAGGTTTTCTGTACACGAGCTTGTACTCATAGATCATCTAGGATACTTACCGTAGTTACAGTAGTAGATTAAATCATGACAAGAGATTGAACCCTACAAGATGAAGAACGATTAAGAGGCTTGCCCTCGGACCTATGTAGTATGGAATGCATAGAATCCGAACAAGTGTGTATTAGTGTCATGTAATATAAATAACCGCATTAAGGACTAAGTGCACAATCACAATACGACATCAATAGGGTATTCCCTTTAGTTTGATATGTGACAAGTTTGTGTTTGCTAAACATGGAAAATCAGTTATACTATTTCCGGCATAGAGAGGATGGTCGTGTATAATGTTCGTCGGTTGAATAAACTGACGTACCCACAGTTTTGTATGCAGGGTAAATAACATGATAAAGATTAAAGAGGCACAGATGCTTAGAGATTATTCAAATATTGTTGTACATTTATTTAAATGTTATAAATTTGCTTCCGCTGTAAAAATGTAAAGTGTAAAGTTTCATGTAACTCTGATTTAAAGTGAAAAGTTTTAATTTCCTTGTAAAATTGTACGAAAGAAGTGTAAAGATCCCGTGGAATCTCGAATTCAGTGTATTTTGGTATTCGGGGCATTACAGAGTGGTATCAGAGCCACCCTTCACACTAGTACAAATTTATAAGGAATGACACCCTAGAAGTGGACATTAGAGTGTGTGTTTGAGTCTAGAGATTCAAATGTAAGTTACTTATATTTGTGTTGCTCTATGACTTATGCTTCTTCCTTTCTATTTCTAAGATGGCTGATCACTTCGACCCTGCTGGAGACGACAATTGGCATATCATCGAGGAAGATTATTATCCTGGACAAGCAGATTCGAAGGAAGAGTACTACCCAGGGCAAGCTGACTCTGACGGAGAAGAATGGCCTGAATCCCGAGAGATCACCCCACCTACGGATTCATCTAATGACTCTTCTGACGAAGAAGAAGAACCAGTTCCAAGTAGTCTTGTGATATCTCTTTAGAGGCAGGTAGAAACACTGCGGGAGACAGTCGGGTTATTGGAGGCTCAATTGGCAAAGCGTAAGGACGACTTTACAGTTCTTAGTCATCGTGTATGGGAAGTCAAGAAGAGGAAGAATATGACCGATGTGCTGAAGGAAGAAGTTGAAGAACTACGGGGAGAACTTCGAGAAGCGAAGAAGAACCGTAGGAGTTAGACTGTTGTGGCTTCTACTGTTTTCATTCTGATATCAAGAAATGTTTTCAATTCGAATGTATAAAGTTTGGAATTTAATGAAATGCAAAGTTGATTTAAAATTCATGTCTTATACTTCGAATTTAATGGATCTTTTGTATCAGAATATGGCTAAAAGAGGAGCTAGAAACGGTAAGGGTCTGGACTTGGAAACGGAACTCGCGAGGGTCTATCAGACACTCAACGCCATGGCCATGAATCAGAACCAAGGAAGGGTACCTGCGAATCCGGTGCCCGAAGCAATCAAACTCGTAGAATCATTCAAACGAATGAAACCACCTGTGTTTGAAGGGAAGTCAGACCCTGATGTGGCTGACAACTGGATTCGTCAGGTAGAGACGATCTTCGAAGTGCTAGAGACCCCTGAGGGCAACAAGGTGAAGTTGGCGACTCTGCAACTTGAGAAGGATGCGTCTATATGGTGGCAGTCGATGAAGCGGACGATGGGAGGTATTGTTCTTGGCTGGGAGGAATTTTTGGAGGAATTCCGCAGTCACTATTTCCCTTCTGACGTCCAAGAGAAGAAGACTATGGAATTTCTATCACTACAACAAGGTGGCATGATAGTTAGAGAGTATGAGACCAAGTTTACTCAGCTCTCAAGGTACGCTCCTGAATTAGTGATGGATGAGGCGAAGAAGGCTCGTAAGTTCGAGCATGGATTGAGGCCGAGCTTGAGGTCCCGGATGATACCTCCTGGTATCAGAAGATTCGACAAGTTGGTCAAGCGCGCGGCAGCCACGAAAGCAGACATGGAGCAATTTCATGTTGTTCAGAATCGTAGGAACAACTGGTAGTCTGGAAAGAGGACCGTAAATTCTGGGAATTTCAAAGGACAACCATCTGCACAAAGGTTCAAACCGATAGGGGCGAACGCTATTAATTTGGTTGGAAGACTCGGGAACAATGTTGTGAGACCTCCTGCGGTAAATTGCTTCAACTGTGGTGAGACGGGACATTACCAATCTCAATGCCCCAAGCCACGGAATGATAATCGCAATGTACCAATGCAGCAGACTGGGAAGAGATCGTACCAACCAGGACGAGTATTTGCCTTGAGGAAGCTGATGCCGATGAAGTAGATCATGTCATCACTGGTACGAGGGCGGATGTTTAGAGGTTTATGTTGTTTCTTTTTCCCGCTTATTTTGTGAACTGTTACGTAATGGGTGTGTATTATGTAACAGGGGAACTTTATTTGAATGGAATGAAAGCTGTTGTTTTGTTCGATACTGGATCCTCTCATACTTTTGTGTCTCCTAAATTTGCTAAAGTGTTGGGAGTTGAATCGAAGATTTTTCCAGGCAAGATCTTAGCAGTAGCTACTCCATCAGGGAAAACTTCAACCACTGATCGGTATTATGCGGATTGCGAGATTGTGATCGGGGACAGAATCTTCGGAATTGATCTGATCGAACTGACTATCTTGGGAGTCGATGTTATCATTGGCATTGATTGGATGTCGGTGTACAGTGCAAGCATCGAGTGCAAGACCAAGACGGTAACAGTGAAGGCTCCAGGTGGACCTGAAGTCACTTTCCAAAGGAAGAAGAAGTGTTCTAGGCTGGTGGCAGCTATCCGCAAGGAAGAGATTCCTGTGGAAGTGTAAGGGATTCTTGTGGTTCGGGACTATCTGACCGTGTTCTTTAATGATTTTCCTGGGTTACCCCCGCATCGTGATGTAGAGTTCAGCATCACTGTTCAACCGGGAAGTACACCCATTTCTAAGGCACCATATAGGATGGCTCCAGTGGAACAGGATGAGGTGAAACGGCAGATTGAGGAACTGTTGGAGAAAGGCTTTATTCAACCTAGTGCGTCACCTTGGGGAGCACTAGTGCATTTGGTAAAGAAGAAGGATGGATCGATGAGAATGTGCATCGATTACCGGGAGATGAATAAAGTCACTGTTCAGAATAAGTATTCTATTCCCCGAATTGATGACTTGTTCGATCGTCTACAAGGAGTAGCTGTTTTCTCCAAAATAGATCTTCGATCAGGATATCACCAAGTTTGAGTGAAAGCTGAAGATGTGCATAAAACTGCATTTAGAACTCGACATGGGCATTACGAATTCTTAGTTATGCCATTTGGAGTGACGAATGCACCCGCAATCTTCATGGATTTGATGAACAGAGTTTTGAGGCCGTTCATTGATTCTTTCGTGGTGGTGTTTATCGACGATATCCTCGTGTACTCCAAGTCAGAAGAGGAGCACACCGAGCATCGGGCAGTAGTTTTGAAGAAGTTGGAAGAGCAGGAGTTGTATGCCAAGCTATCCAAGTGTGATTTCTGGAAATCTGAAGTCGCATTCCTAGGTCACATCCTTTCTAAGGAGGGAGTGGCAACTGACCCTCAGAAGATAGAGGCAGTGAGAGATTGGGCTAGGCCTACTACAGTAAAGGAAGTCAGAAGTTTTCTTGGAATGACTGGATACTACAGGAGATTCATTCAAGGTTATGCTCAATTAGCTGTACCGCTTACTAGTTTGACCAAGAAGAATGTGAACTTCAAGTGGACTGAGCAATGTGAGGCAAGCTTTCAGGAGTTGAAAGAGAAGCTGACTACTGCACCTCTTTTGGCTTTGCCTAGAGCAGGTGTTGAGTATGATGTTTACAGCGATGCTTTACATCGTGGGCTTGGTTGTGTTTTAATGCAAGAAGGAAGAGTGATCGCTTATGGGTCTAGGCAACTACGACCGCATGAGAAGAATTACCCGACTCATGATCTGGAGTTGGCTGCGATTATCTTTGTCCTGAAGCAATGGAGACACTACGTGTACGGTGAGAAATTGAACATGTACACGGACCATAAGAGTTTGAAGTACATATATCAGCAGAAGGATCTGAATTTGAGGCAACGGAGATGGTTGGAAGTGCTTGAGGACATGCGACCTGAGATCAAGTATCATCCTGGGAAAGCTAATGTTGTTGCTGATGCACTTAGTTGCAAGAGCAGTTTATCCAGTTTGATTACAACTCAGAAGCATCTGATGGAGGAATTGGATCGAACAGGTATTGAAGTTGTCTTGCAAGGATTGGGAGCATCTTTAGCTCAGTTGAGGCTTCAGCCTACTTTGAATGGAAGGATCATTGCTAGTCAGGAGGTTGATGTTGATATCTTGGAGATGAAGGAGCTGGTTGGTGCTGGCAGGTTGCCTGGATTTCAAATCAGGGATGGAGTGCTGTGGTTCGGAGATAGACTATGTGTTCCAAATCAGGCGGACCTGAAAGAGAGTATTCTTCAGGAGGCACATGCTACTCTTTTTTCGGTACATCCTGGGAGTACTAAGATGTACAGAGACATCAAACCTGGTGGTCAGGTTTGAAGTGGGATGTGGCTGAATTTGTGGCGAAGTGTGAGGTTTGTCAGTAGGTCAAAGCCAAGAATCAGAGACCCGGAGGTCTATTACAACTGTTACCTATTCCGGAATGGAAGTGGGATAACATTAGTATGGATTTCATTACAGGATTGCCCAAGAGTCCTAAAGGCAATGATGTGATTTGGGTTATAGTCGATCAACTAACCAAGTCCGCTCACTTTTTGGCGATGAAACTCACTGCTTCGATGGACAAGTTAGCTGAGTTGTATGTTGGCGAGATCGTCAGGCTTCATGGTGTTCCGTCAACTATTGTGTCTGATCGAGATGCGCGGTTTACTTCACATTTCTGGAGGAGTCTTCAGACAGCTTTGGGTACCAAGACAGATTTCAGCACTGCTTTTCATCCGCAGACCGATGGGCAGACCGAGAGAGTCAACAGTATTCTTGAGGATATGCTCCGGCGTTGTGTACTAGACTTTGGAGGTAGTTGGGAAAGGCATTTACCTTTGGTAGAGTTTGCCTACAATAATAGTTTTCAGACTAGCATTGGGATGGCACCGTATGAAGCTCTGTATGGCAGAAAATGCAGAACACCTGCTTGTTGGTTTGAAGTTTGGGAGCGTCAATTGTTTGGGCTTGAGCTTGTGCAGCAAACCTCTGAAAAGATTGACCTGATTAGGAAAAGGTTGGTAGAAGCTCAGAGCAGGCAGAAAAGCTATGCATACAACCGGAGAAGGGATCTTGAGTTTGAGGAAGGTGACTTCGTCTTTCTGAAAGTATCACCCAGTAAAGGTGTGATTCGATTTGGCAAAGGCGGGAAATTAGCCCCGAGGTTTATAGGCCCGTATAAGATATTGAAAAGGGATCGAAAAAATAGCTTACCGGCTTGAGTTACCGGAAGAGTTATCTCAGGTGCACAATGTCTTTCATGTGTCTATGCTGAGAGGTTATATTCCAGATCCGAGTCATCATTTCCCTGAAGTGCCGGAAGGTTTGCATTTGGATCTCAACTACATCGAGTCTCCAGTCGAGATTGTTGATCGTCGAGAGAAAGTCTTAGGAATAAGACGATACCGATGGTCAAGGTAGTCTGGAGGATCCATTTGATTGAAGAGCCTCCTTGGGAGTCTGAGAGGATGTTGAAGGATTATCCTGAGCTTTTTGCTTGATTTGTATTTTTGGTATTTTTCTTGTGCTTGTTGTGAGTGTTTTGTTTCTCGCTCTTGACTGTAGTTCCGGGGACGGAATTATTCTAAGGAGGGAGTGTTGTAATGTCCCGATTTTCGTTGATGAAAATTGTTTATTTATTTTGCACGTAATGTG
Source organism: Hemerocallis citrina (assembly GCA_017893485.1). Lineage (NCBI taxonomy): Eukaryota > Viridiplantae > Streptophyta > Magnoliopsida > Asparagales > Asphodelaceae > Hemerocallis > Hemerocallis citrina. The sequence continues at coordinate 269,981,136 of CM030362.1, forward strand.
CACGTGCAATTTTTGTATTATGAAATCTTATAATTATTTTTCATTATGGATGAAGTGTGTATATGTGTTCTTTAATTATTTTTATAAAGGCCCATTTTTCTTCAAATAAACATAAACCTTTCTTTCTAACCCAAATCTAATTTATTTATTTTCTTTTATAAAACTATTATTTTGGCCCATTAATTAAAGCCTATGAGTTATTCTTATTTTAATTACAACTTGTAATATAGAACATCTTTTAAAGATTATTTTTATAGAAAATATAATGTACAACTTTTTAAATGGAGGACTAATGCATGCACGTGCATTGCACAAACACGTGCAAATGCACCATGTGAGGCCGGTTTTGACATGGAGGGAAAAGGGAAATTTGAATGGAGTCATGGGTGGTGGTTGCTTAATCATGGTTGGTTACCATAACCCCCCCTTGAATTCTAGCCTTTTATTTCTAACTCCTAGTTTGATCCTAGCCTTCCATTCACTCCAAATTTTAGTATAAATACCCCCCCCCCCCTAGCCTTGTTATCTTTGTACTCTTTATTTCTCCAAAACCTATAGTATAAAATACATTGTTAGTAGTATAGTAAGTGAGTTAAAAGGTTGAGAGTTGTGAGTTGGGCTTGCATCAAAAAGGGAAGGCCAGAATCAAGGAGCTCGGGTGGCATTTTGGAAGGCTTGGGTGCACATCGAGGAGGAGGAGGAACTCACTTTTGGCAAGGACTTTTAGGAGGTGTTGCAATTGTATTTCTCTCCAATTAAGGTGGGTTATTTTCCATGTTTCTAATTAGAAAGCATGCTAAGATTGAATTGAAATATTAATGCATGAAAAAGATTAATAAGAGTACATTTTAATTGGAAAAATGACTTATTAGTTGATTGGAATGTTGATAAATAGCTTGTACGCGATTCCATCATCAAACTTAAGTTGTGTGTAAAATAATTTTAGCTATGGATTACTTGAAGAAAAATTTATTGTTAGCATCAAAAACTATATGCAAATGTTAGTAGATGAAAATATTGTTTTATGTGCTTGAATGAACCTTTTGTGATAGTGTTGTAATGAATGACTTAAAATATATTTTGTGGGTTTGTGGAATGAATATAAACAGGGAATTGATATAGAGAATATTGATGTTAAAATTGGATAAGAAATGTCGAAAAGGAAATGTGGTAGTAGTAGCATACAATTTAAACTAATTGTATGCAAAATATGTGTTTAATTATTGAAAAAATTATTTTTAAATTACTGGAGTATAAATTATTATGGGAATAATTAATCTGGAAATTTACAGTAAGTTTAGTAAAAGCAAAACTCAAATGAGAGCTTTTTGAAACATCGAAATGTGCTATTAGACAGAGAGTTGATTTAATTAAAATGCAAGTTGTATTTGAGACAACTTGAGCCTATAGCTCAAGTGGTCGGGAGGCTTTCTAATGCTACAGTGTGTGCGGCTTGTGTCCTACGGTTCGCTGGTTCGATCCTTGATGACACCATTTTTTTTGTGCATTTAACAAATTAAATGAAGCTTCAGTCCGAGAGTATATAACTCTCTAATCCCCCTTTTATATCGATGAGCACAAGTGGCCAAATGGCCAGAGCGTGAGGTTGGGTTCTCTTTGGTCGCTGGTTCGAATCCTGGTCTCGTCCAGAATATTACTTTGTGAAAAAATGATTTTTTTGATGGGTTTTTGATGTTTAAAAATTATGAGAAAAATATTATTATTATTCTAAAATTATGTGTGACTTATGAAAAATAAATTGGCAGATATTAGAATGAAATGAAGTATATTTGGGAATAAAAGTGTAGTTAGAACTATGGTTCTACACTTGTATATTTTTGTGAAAAAATTGTGTTTTGCAAGGGAATTGAAATAAAGCGCTAGAAAGGATATATAAATAAGAAAATATATGAAGTGAAGTGGTATGAATTATTCTTATTGAAGAATAGTGTGATAATTATGAGTTGTGAATGTTCACTTTGACCATATAATTGGTGATATGATTTTTAATGTGGAAATAAATATTTGATGAAATGCATGCATGATAATTGAATTCCATGTATGGTTATGGACTCATGAATAATTTTGAAATCATGTGATTGGAAAAGAGAATGTTATTGAGCATGAAAACTCAAACATATGAATTGTGAATTGAAATTGAAAATTAGAGTGTAGCCAAAACTCACACCGGCAAGTGAGAGTGATGAATTATAATTATTGTTATTGAAAAAACCAGTTTGGGTCATTGTGAAATGAAAGAAATAAGACCGGTAGTAGTAAGGGGGCTAACTCTAAGAGATTGATTTTGTTCATGATTTCATTAAATTTAAGGATTTATTACATAGTGAAGAGGTGATGAAAGTGAGAGAGAAACACAAGTATGAGGGCCTCGAGTCTATGATGTGGGTGTGATCCACGGAATGCATGCGTGATGCGTCAAGACATGGCATGGGCACTACTCCAGAAGGATCGGGATCTTGGCGACGCTTGTGGGATATTTGGTGACTGCAAGAGGATCGTGTGCCATGAAGGAGGCTGAATTGCCATAGAATGCATGCTTGATGCATCAAGACATGGCGTGGAATTCCCCTCCAGGTTTTCTGTACACGAGCTTGTACTCATAGATCATCTAGGATACTTACCGTAGTTACAGTAGTAGATTAAGTCATGACGAGGGATTGAACCCTACAAGATGAAGAACGATTAAGAGGCTTGCCCTCGGACCTATGTAGTATGGGATGCATAGAATCCGAATAAGTGTGCATTAGTGTCATGTAATATAAATAACCACATTAAGGACTAAGTGCACAATCACAACACGACATCAAAAGGGTATTCCCTTTAGTTTGATATGTGACAAGTTTGTGTTTGTTAAACATGGAAAATCAGTTATACTATTTTCGGCATAGAGAGCATGGCCGTGTATAATGTTCGTCGGTTGAATAAACTGACGTACCCAAAGTTTTCTATGCAGGGTAAATGACATGATAAACATTAAAGAGGCACAGATGCTTAGAGATTATTCAAATGTTGTTGTACATTTATTTAAATGTTGTAAATTTGCTTCCGCTGTAAAAATATAAAGTGTAATGTTTCATGTAACTCTGATGTAAAGTGAAAAGTTTTAATTTCCTTGTAAAATTGTACGAATGAAGTGTAAAGATCCTGTGGAATCTCGAATTCAGTGTATTTTGGAATTCAGGGCGTTACAGGGATACTGTCGTCAGTAATCGCAATTAATCGATAAAACAATAACATGTCTATACGGCGAAACACATGCCTCCTTCTGAGTACACTCTCCTATATTATCCACTACTAAGCCTTACCCTTTTTACCCCCGAATTGTTATCATTTTATTACGATCAATTATAGACATGTAATCAATACGATCAATGAGAACGGTGGTATCAATACAATATCAATCAGATTTCAAGTCTTTGCAATACATGAAATATACATAGTTCAATTAATTAAATACGGAAAATAATGGGTTCATATGATAAAATATAACAATGCAAGTTCTGGACAACAGCATCTATTAGTACTCAAATTCACTTTCCCGCTGCTACGAAAATACAAATCCGATTCCGTCAGAGATTCTAGAGAGTAGACTCTCTTCTGGTTCCAGCACAAATTCACACGATACATGATAATTATAGTAACTAGGTCGATCAATCAATTCTTTACGGATTTCATGCATAGTCTCGTTTCTAGAAATTATAATATGCCAGTACTAAAATAGTATAAGTTACAATCTATAAACCATATTGATAATCCGTAAGATGTTCCGGGTTCAAGACTTAGTGTACTACAATTTCTACGTACAAGGTTTTAAGTTTCGATGTCAGGAACTGGGTCAAAACCATAGTATAAACTCAGGCAAATGACAGGGCAGCATATTAGAATGTTCAATAATACTATAAATTTATGATTCAAGTTTTAAATTCATAATAATGGCACAATCAGACGACTTGGAATCAATAACATGGTACGATAAACAATAACGAATCAATAATCGAATTCAACTAGATGCAATTTCAATTCGATTACTACTTGCCGGATTTCAAAGAGTGTTTTCTTAAACTAGAAAAATAAAAATGAGTTCAAGAGATGCTTGCCTTTTAGATGACGACTTCGAATGTAAAAGAATAACAGAATGAGAGTCCCGACGACAACACGTGCAAATGACGGAACAACACGTGCAATGGCAACACGTGCAACACAACAATGGTGAGAGGCAGGTGCAATACACGGTAAGAAGATCAGCAGCAACCTTAGCAAGAGACACAACAACAATAGCAAGCGAGACGGAGGAAGCAAGGGGCACGAGGCCTACTGCAATGTGGCTTCGGGATCGAGTAGCAGCTGCGATAGGAGGAGCTGCAGTGCTCGCGGTGGTGGTCGGCAGTGGTAAAGAAGTTGAAGGCAGCGGTCACAGTGGTAAGGGGCAAGGTGGCTCAGGGCAGTGATGGTGGATCTCGGCCATCGAGGAGGTGCTACAATGAGGGGCAGTGGGTGGCACCGGGTGGTTGTCGAGCGGGGGCCTCAGTCGGTGGTCACAAGGGCTAGGCGCACGAGGGTGAAGGCCGGGAGATGAGGAGGAGGCAGCGACTGTAGGGTGTCGAGCGGTGGAGGGAAGAGGGTGAGGTGTGGGATGGCGGAGCTTCGGGGCGTCGAGTGATGGCGACAAAGTAGGGGCCTAAGTAAGGCGTTAGCTGCAGTGGTGGCAGTGAGGGAGAGTCGACGGGGATGAAGATGGCGATGGGTCGTGGGGATCGAGTGCTGGTGGAGGCGTGGTCGCACGGTGGTGTTGATGGCGATGATGGAGGTCGAGGGTTGGCGGCAGTCATAAGGCGGAGGTCGAGGGTTGCTGTGATCGCGGCGACAAGGATGATGAAGCTCAGTTGCGGTGAGGGAGAATATGAAGGCAGGGTAGGAGGAGCACTAGGGGAGCGGCAGACAATGGAGGGCGGTGGCGGAGAGCAGTGGGTTTGGAGGATGAGGAGAGGGTGGTGGTCCAGTCAATGATGGTGGAGGGAGGTCAGAATGGAGGAACAGGGCGTCGAGTGTTGCGATCGATGGAGCTACGGCAGAGACGAGGAGCAGAGCATCGAGGGTGGAGAGCTCGACGGTGGCGGCTTCGGGTCTGGGACGAGGAAGAAGGAGAAGATGAGAGAGAGAGAGAGAGTCGAGGAGAAAGAAATAGTGGGGGAGAGAGTGTGTACGGGGGGTTTTATAATAATATAATATATATTAATATTATAGTGGGTATTGATTATGGGGGTTACTGGAAGAGATAAAAGTAATTAGGGGGAAAGTCAGTGCAGTTATGAGAGATGAGGGGATCTGGTTGGGTTTTTGGGCAGTGGGTTTTGAAATGTGGGTTTGGGTTAGGATCCAATATGATTTGGGCTTGGATCTGAAATGTAGGTTCATCTTTGGGTTTCAGAATATAAATTGGTTTTGGGCTTACTCAAAATTTAATAGTCAAAACAATAATGTAATAAGGCATGGGCTTGAGTTGTGGGCTTATACAAATTAAGTAAGTAAACAATTTATATGATGGATTAGGATTTAAAATGTGGGCTTGAAAAATAAATAACTAAATAAATTACAGGCTGGTTTGGGCTTAAGTTCAAAAATTGATAAATTCAATAGGAAAAGGAACAAACTTCTAGAATAAAATAAGATTCCTGTTAAAATATAAATTGTTTGAAAATAACTTCAAATACATTTGATATTTAGAAAGAGCTCTACTAGGAAATCCAAAATGAATAAAAAATAAATTTTAAGAGAAAATTGGTTTTTAAAGAATTGAAATACAGAAATACATAGAAAATACATATAGACGGAAACAGGTGTTACAATCATACACGAGGATTACCCCCGTTGGACCAGAATACCCACTTCACTACATGTCAGGTCTACTCATCTAACAACTTACGACATCTAAAAACTTACGACTGATGAAGCATGCAATAGATCAGGTCGAGTGGGATACCATGACGTACATCAACCTACCCACTGCATCCGACACTTTCATATGGAATTTTGGACAAATGCTCTGCCTCCTCAGAGATAGTCGAGAGCTTCAGCGATAATTTGAAATGCAATGCAAATGTGTTGGCACTGGCTTGGCATTGACATCCCAAAACTCTCCATTACTTTTCAATTTATTTTCTCTGCCTTCGAATGAAATGGTCATGTTTCTTGTCTCTTTTAATTTCCATCCCTAGGATCTTTCTGGCAGCACCAACATCCTTAATATTAAACTATGAACCAGGTTGCTTTTTTAGCTCCTGAACCGCTTTCTTGTCCTCGGAAGCTATCAATATATCATCAGCACAAAGCAAGAGATAAAGCTACTCATAATTAGGTTTCCTTTTTTAATATACATCATGGTCGAACGAACTTCGTGTATATCCAAACTTTCAGTGAAGGTATCGAATCCTTGACACCAGAGTCTAGGTAACTACTTAAACCCATACAGTGATTTATTGGCAAAGAACCATCTTCCTTTTCAGCATACTTGAAAGAAGAGACAGCCAAGCCTAAAGGAAATACCTGGCGACAATTGAGTAAGCCACCAAGAGCAATGAATTACGATGAGTTTCTCACTTTTTCCCATTCCTCTATTCTTTTCTATCCTTTTTTCCCCTCTGCTTTTAGCAATATATACGAGGCTACGAGCAAGGAAGCCCCTTCATCATCCCAATATTTTTTAGCAAAAATTGTTTACCTCACTAACCATATAACAAAAAGTATCTCTGTTCTCTATCCCGCTAGACCCATCCGATGGCTTTGATTCCATTGGGAGAAAATTAGCATATATATATATATATATATATATATATATATATATATATATATATATTGTGATTGGATATTTGGATATCCTTAGCATCATAATTAGCCTAGATTTCTTGATCACAAAAATATGGTTGCCAATGTTAATTCTCGTGTGCGTGATATTCAACTGCATGTAGTGTGTTTTTATATCATTACTGAATGGAATTAAAGCCATTGTTAGCTCACTTTTAAAATCAATTTCTAACCAAATATATATTTCCCTTTGTGTAGTTTTTACACTTATTATATCATGTACATTATTGATTGATCATAACTAGCATTGGTATCAGTTCATATCGGTTTGGGTCCTGCACTATCCGGACCCAAACTCGGACCCGATACCCTACGAGTCAAAAAATTGGACCCGGTCCCGACCAGTGAGAACCAGATTTGGGTCCGGTTCCTACTTAAAATAACCTTACCCGTCGGGTCCGATTCCTGCTTAAGATATTCACAAATTTGTACTTAAGTACAAGAATAAATATTACATTTACACATCTATCTTCAACAATTACTATTTACATGTATATTCTTATAACCCTATTAATCAAATTTCATATTTTATGGGTATTTTTTAACTTGTCCGGGTCTAGGTCTGGGTTGAGTCCATTTTGAGTGGACCCGGACTCGGACCTGAAACTGCAAGGGGTCTTATTTTAGGACCCGAACCCGTATAGATCCGGTCAGTTCCGGTCCAATACTGGGTCCGGGTTGGGTCCAGGTATCGGGTCAAAGTAACACCTCATCATAACATTCATGATGTATACTATAATGAACCACAGTCTAATAAGAAGGGACCCAGACACCACGACACAATGCACGAGAAAAATTTAGCAACAAATGCACTAATACAAGGAAAATTCGTAAAACTACACTAAAATAGCTAGTGCAATCTCAAATTAAAATGTCTAAGCACTTCTACTAAATAGGAGTGTTTGTGCTTCATAATCTAGAACAAAAAGTTTCTATGGTATGTGCTTCTTTAGTAGACATTTAGTTCTGAATGTCATATAAGAACGCTATAAAAAGAATGTCACTCAAACTTTTAATAAGAGCATCCACAGTCGTTTTTCTCATTTGCTATAAAATGGCAGCTACAGTAATAGCAATTGGATGAGGATCGTGCAGTGGTGCTTTGCTAAATTTTTTTCATTTGGATTAGAGACGGGATATGATATCCTGTCCCTCTCTTTTTAATTTAAAAAAGGTGTAGGACGGTATATCTTATACCGGACGGGGAATCATTTCCCTGATTCCCCGTCTCTTAACAAAAAAAAAAAAAAAAAGGAAAAGCGTCAGATAGTTTTAATTTAAGATCACCTAACTAAACCTATTTAATAATAACTAAACCTATCCAAAAACTAACTAAACCTATTTAAGATCACCTAACCTACCAACCAAAACTTATTAAAGTGTATTAATTCCACCACTAATCTCAGCCGGTATAACATATCCCGGCCGGGATATGTTATACCGTCTGATAGTTTTAATTTTTTTTTTTTTTTAAAGAATAAATCTGACCGTTGGATTAGAAAAAAATTAAAAGATTAAAATAAAAAAATTTAGAAAATTGGGAGGGATGGGGTTTCATACCCCGGCCGGGGTATCATTCCCCGTTTGAGGGAATATTAAAAAAAAAAAAAATTGATTGGTGAGACGGGGTATCATATCCCGGACGGGGTATGTTTCCCCGTCCTTTATAATTTGAGAAACGGTATTTCGTTTCTCATATTTGAGAAACAAGAATAGAAGGTTTGCTATAAAATGGCAAAATGAGAAACCGTTGCAGACGTTCGTTTGTTATAATATGACAAAATGGCATTTATAGAAAACGACTGTGGATGCTCTAAGGCATGCTAATCTTTGAAAATATGAAAAAAAATTCCGAATTGAAATAGGCTACAATTCGAAAAGATATCTATGTAGGAAAGGACGAAAACTAGTTGTACATGATATACAATTCTCCCTAATTCCTTTCAACTAAGTACGAATTGTTAATTACTATGCTTATAGATTGTTGAACCACAACAAAATGTTATTCACTTCACGAACAAAATGTTATTCACTTCACGAAATATATCCACTACGTCTGCATAATATAACACAAAGAAACCTATTAAGTGGCTTTCCTTTAATCTCCCAAAATCAAAAGCTCAGATCTAATCTCACAAAATACATTCTCCCCCTCCTCCTCCTCCTCCTCCTCCTCCTCCCAAAAAAAAGGGTTTTTCCCCAGAACTCACTCTTTTATTTAGTTAATTCTCTCTCTCTCTCTCTCTCTCTCTCTCTCTCTCTCTCTCTCTCTCTCTCTCTCTCTCTCTCTCTCTCTCTCTCTCTCTATATATATATATATATATATATATAATTAGCATATATCATCCAATCTTACCATCAGCCAATTTTCGTAGTTTTCTTTTCAATCTTCAAGAACATCCACTATTGTTTGCTAAATAGTTAAAAAATAGAAAATTTAGCAAAATCTCTACCACTATCATTCGCTAAAAAGTAATACTTTAGTAAAGTGATGAACAGTGAGCTGCTATATTTAGTAGGAAAATATAGCAATGACTAAATATAGAAGACGGGAGATATTATTCTGTCTGTCAATTTTTTTCAATATTAAAAGATAACGGACGGAAGATTTTCTTCCATCCACCAACTTTTAATGCAGAAAAGTTGAGAGACGGAAGAAGATCTTCCGTCCTCTACTTTTATTATATAAAAATTCACTAAAAGAAGCGAGACGGAAGATCTTCCGTCCTCTTCCTTGATTATTTTAAAAAGTAATAAAAGGTGAGAGAGATCTTTCGTCCTTTTTTTTGTTTTTTTTGTTAAAGGTCCACACAGATTTAATTTAAATTTTTTTGGGCCTTAGATGGAAGATGATCTTCCCTCTGGGCAATTTTTTTTCTAAATTTACGAAAATACCACTATATTTATGAAAATGCCATTATAAAATTTTCTTGGCTTGTTTTCTTTTCATATTTACGAAAATGTCATTGCATATTTACAAAAAATGTCATTTTCAAAAAAAAAATTTAAAATATGTTAGACGGAAGAGGATGTGTCTTCTATTTTTTGGCTTCTCCTTCTTTTTGTATTTCCTAAATGCTATGTATGCATATTTTAGTATCAACAATAGTGGATGCTCTAATCACCCTCTTTTCTAGCTGTGTTATGGACACATAAGAGCATATAACACACTCATACCATGAAGTACACTTCAAACATTTCATAGCTTTCGTAATCAAGCTTCTCTCCTCTGATAACCCATGATCATCGTTTTGATTGAATTGCAGTTTCTTAGGGTTGGCATTCAAGTCGATCGGACCGGGTCGAGTTGGACCCGTGGAGTTGAAGAAGAAAGTGGGCGGGTTTGGGTCGGGTCGGGTCGTGGGTCGGGCCGGGCCGGGTTCGAAAGTGAAAACTTCAACCCGGCCAACCCGCGAACAGGTTGTACCCATGTCGGTCCGGACCGGGTCACGGGCTGGCCCAGTTAGATTTTAATTCTTTTTCTTTTTTCTTACAAATTCACTTAAGAAATTGCATATATTGTTCATTTCAACTACAATGAATTTTTTAAAATTTTTTACATTCAAATACAAGTTTTTTTTTTCCATCTCTTTTAACCATAAAAAATAAATAAATAAAAATTGTACAATAAGTATAAGATTCTAAGAGATTAAGAATTAAAAAAATTGTATATATTATTCATTTCAACTTGTATGAAATTTATACAAGTTTTTTTCCTCTGTTTTAACCTAAATAAATAAATACATAAATGTACAACAAGTTTAAGAGTTAAAGAGATTAAGAATTAAACAAAATTATATAAATTGTTCATTTCAACTTTTATGAATTTGTACAATTTATATTTTATAATTTTTTTTTTACAACTTGACTTAAAAAAATAATTTACAACTACTTTGAATTGCTTACAATTTTTTTACATTCAAATACAGGTTTTTTTGTTTACTAATCTTGTTGTTGGACTTCAGGCAAGTTGCAACCATTTGTTGATGTAGATGTTACTTTTTCTTAAGTCTGGTCTTCCGCCTTCATCCAATCTTCAGTGTATACGAGCATCTCCAACATATCCGGCTTCAAGCGATTCCTAAAATCTGTTAGAACTTTGCCACTTGTAGAAAAAGTACTTTTCGATGCAACTGTGGAGACAGGAGAAGTTAGTAGATCTCTAACCATATGTGAAAGAATAGGAAAAAGATTTTCATGTTCTTTCCACCATTGTAGCACTTCAATCTTACTACTAGATTTCTCATTATCTTGTTGATTATACCAATTTAATTCATTAGGTGCATTAGTCCTTGGTTTTTTTGATTGAATACGAGCAAGTAAATTAGCAGTGGCATCTTCTAATGCACCCTTATCCTTATGTCTAGCAGTAAAAGAAGAAGAAGTACCTGCACTAGTTGTACTACTAGATACAAAAGTTCTATCATAATAATTATACAAGTTATTCAATGTCTTTTGAAAGCTAGCTACAAATTTATTACATTAATGTTCAGAATCCTCTCTAAGTAAAAAATATTTTAATCAAACTCTTCGTACCCGCTAATTTGATACAAAGATCCATATAGCAATACAATACAACATTGGAGGATGATTAAAATACTTTAAAAAAAATTCATAAGTGGGAACAACAATATGACTAATGTATTTGTCCAAAATCATATCTTGAAAAGTTTGCATCATAGTAATAATTGAATTAAAAATACTACTAGAAGTAGAATCATAAGATGTAGAAAACTTCACATTTGCGGTTTTAAAAAGTTCAAAAAATTGTAATAAAGATTCGGAAAATACCATGATTCGGGAGACATTTGAAAAATTTTCAAGTTCTTTGCAAGAGAAAAATCATTTATAATATCTTTGTATTGACTTGCAACATTAAGTAAATCGAAAGTAAAGTTCCATCGATATTTAATATCTTTAGAAAATTTTCTAAATGTATTCCCCACTATCTTTTAAATTCTTGAAGCATATGACCACTCAAAGCAATAAAATGTACACAATTTCTAATTGAAGTTATATATGGATCAGCTACTTTCAATGCATCTTGTACACATAAATTTAAAATATGACATTCACATTTAATATGAAAAATTTCTAAACATGGAGGATCTAATTGTGTTTTTAATGTACTAATTGAAGCACAGTTGTTAGATGCATATTCAAAACCAATAGTAAATTTTTTTATCACGAATATGAAAAATATCACAAACTTCTAAACTACGATGTACAATAACTAAACCACGATGGGGATACGGTAAAGATGCAAGTGAGAATATTCTCTTTTGAATCATCCAATCACTATCTATCCAATGTCAAGTTAAGCCCATCATCTATCGTTACAACCTTTCCAACAATAGGAAGTCAACGATACCTACAAGTTAAAGAATACAAGATTGCAATTAAACCATCTCTCATTTCGGTGTAAAGTTTAAAACAATTGGATTTTAATGTGTTTCTAGGAATTCTTCTAAAATGTGGATTTGGTGCATTTTGGTTGAAAGACTCTACATTCCTATTCTCGGAATAGGAAAAATGTAGATCATCCTTAATAACTAGTCGGGTCATTTCCGACGAACAAGTTCGAGATCATAGGGTTGGTTATCTATTTGTCCGGTCTTAAGGTTGATTTTTTGTTGGCCTTGTAGGTCTTTATATAAATCTGTGTACATTCATAACGTGTCTTTTTATTGTATCTGTTCCCTCACCCTTTTTCCATTTGTAACTTTTGTCACAATGTTTACAAAAATCTTATGTCCTACACTCGGATTTTTTGGTTCTTCCGGATCGGGAATATAGTCATAAAATATGTACCAATCACTTGTTTTCCACCTAGTTTTTCTACTACTACTAGGTTCGGTTTGTTGTATTTGTGTGTCAACATCATATATTTCTTCTTCTATTTCGTGTGTAGGGATATCGTGAGTTCCTACCATAGGATTCGATATATATTCATCGGGCTCTACATGTGGGACTATTGGAGGCCGACGTGAAGTGCTGGTGGATTCTTGTCCACTTTGACTATGGCCACTACCTCGTGATCTAGACATGGGAATAGTAAATAGTGTATGGAAAAAAATGATTTCTAATGTTTTACTAGTGTATGTGAAATTAAAAAAAATGTGGGAGGTATATGTTAAAAAATAAAATCTAAAAACAATAGGAGGGATGAGAGAAAGAAAATCAAAAAACCAACAAATAAATATGATAACAAAAATTAGAATTACAAAAAAAGTCAATACAATAGGAAGGTTGTGAAATTTGGATACCGTACATCGCGGATAATCTTATATAGGAATGAGAGTGAAAATAAAAGTAGAAGTAGAAGTCCGGACCGTTCGGTAGTCGTTGAAAGAGAGAGAAAGAGAGCTTCTTTGTCGGAGGAGTTGAAGTAGACGTAGTTGAGAGTTGAATTCGATACGATCGGAATTTTTCACTTCTATGTTGCTTGCTTCTTTGTTGAAAAAATTTGATTGAATAGAGATTGAATTGAGTAGTAGTAATACACAGAATAAGAGAGTAAGGTGTGAACTTTTTAGATTGAATAAGAGGAGGTATTTTTAGGAGAAAAAGTGAAAGAAAAAGAACCCAATAAATAAATAAATAAATAAATAAATAAACCCGCTAAAAATAGAGCCGTTGAGCTCTGTCTGCCTCTGTTTTTACCGTTCGACCCGTGCGGGTCTAACTGTCGAAACTCGTGGGTCGACTCGCAGGTTGGTGGGTGGTTTGGACATTTTCGATGGGTTGAGCGGGCTGGGTCGACCAGGTTGAATTCGCAACTTCGGTGACCCGGGTTAACCCGTGGGTTCGACTTAGACCGAACCGCTAAAATTGCGGGACAGGTTGGAGCGAGCAGGTCGCTGGTCAACCCGGCCCGTTCGCCATCCCTAGAGTTTCCCCATATTTAAAAAAATAAAATAATAAAGAAGACTTCTATTTCATGAACTAATACTTTTTCCACTTACCCCCAGATAAATTTATGTTGCTAAAAGTACTCCATCTAAAATTTGTGTACAATTCAATAATTAGCACATCAAGTCAAACTCACATGTAATTCAATAAAACATACTTAAATAAATTTGAGCCGTACAATGAGAAGATCATTGAGGCTCTCGTCCATGTTAACTTCAAGATCTCGATATTTGAGCCATACAATGGGGAGACCGACCCATTAGACCACATCAAGAGTTTTAAAACTCTCATGATGACCCCCAAGCCTCGACTCCCTCTTGTGCTGTAACACCCCGCAAAATTAAAAATTACAATTTTGCTCTTGCGTGTTATGCACGTATATTTTGTAACGTGTTTTCTTTACGTATTGAGATTTCAGACTATTTATGCATTTTCTGTATTGATTTCAATCGACTAAAACATAATATTTCAATCTTTATATTTTTACGTGCTTTCTATGTGTTTTCGATACACGTATCGATTTTGTGTTTCCACCATTACATGTAATATCTTCTATGTATTTAAATTATTCATTTAGGTATTCAATCAACTTTTATAAATGGAAATCCATTTTCCCCTATTTTGATTTAAAATGCATTTTTTTTATTTTTGCACGTATGGTGCACGTGAAAATTTTTATTTTCATTTGTTACTCTCATTTTACAAATTTTTAGCATGCATAAGTTTTTAATTATCCTTCCTTTGATCCATGAACCTATAGATTAAAATCTAGCCCATTACGAGGATAGCCCACTAGATAATTAAATTAATTAATTAGAAATGAGCCCAAGTAGCAAGCCCACTAATAAAAACACAAATTAAGTTAAACATGCAGTAATACATAATAAGTTACAAATGTTAGTACACATTTAGAGTTATAGAAATGTGTTCATATTTGTTTGTGCATGTGTGCATGCTCACACAAATGTATTTGGACCATATTTTGGGCAAGATGAGAGAGTTAAGGCTTGTTGGAGTGGGGAGATGAGAGGTTGGGAGTTTTGGGAGTTAGGAAAATTGGAGAGGTTGAAGGATGAGTTGAATAAATGAAGAGATGGAGATTAAATTTGAATAATTTATTAGGTTGTGAAATTTTGTAAATGAGACCCTAACCTAGACCTATAAATAGCACCCATTTCTTCTCATTCCACACACCAAAAGTAAAAGAAAGAAAGAAAGAAAGAGAGCAAGAAAAGAAAGAGAGTGAGAGTTTTTATGCCTGGAGCCATTGCTAGGAAGGAGAATCCATAGCTAGGAGATGAGACCTTGCTAGGAGCTAGAAGTGCTTGTGGAGCTAGGAACAAGAAGGAACCCCTTTCTCTTTTGTAGTCTTCATTCTCTAACTAAGGTGGGTGTTTTCATTCTTTCTAGAGTAGAACTTGCATGCTAAATTAGTTTAAAGAGTAATATGAGTTAAATAAGATATTTGTGGAATCCATGCTAGTAAAATATAATGAACTTGTTGAATGTAGTGAACAAATTAATACCATGTTAAGTATCATATGGATCATGTTAAAATGCTTGCAATTACTTGTTTGTCAAAACCATGATAAGTATGAATAATGGTTAAAGAATGTTTTTGTGATTTTTAAAGCTTGAAAAGAAGAAAGAAAAGAGAAGGATAAATTCGTTTTGTTTGGACACATCGACATTGTTAAACATATTAGTTTTCGCATAAAGAAATACTTGAAACATCCATGACTTAACTAAAGATATATTTGGTCCTTTGTATAAAATTTTAATTTGTAAGAAAGTATTGAAGATACTTCTTGATAAGTAAGTTAAAATAAAATTGTTGTTATGGAACAAATTAGGTTTTTTATAAAAGTATAATATGCCAGAAAGAGCGAATGCAAAATTGTGAGTTATTTTATTTTATTTTGATCCACAAGGCAGTGAGTTACTGATGTAAACCTCAGTTTATATAATTCTAATTTCAACTAAATAAAAGATTAGATCAAATCGAGTTTTTGTAAAATAATGAAACATCATGAAGTCGGAATAAAACCCTTCGGGTTGCTTGTGAGTCGCTGGGTGCAGTTGGACTAGTGGTCTGACGTTGCACTGGCCTTCTTGTTGGCTCAGGTTCGAAACTTGGTAAGCCTAAATCTTTTCTTTGAGATTTGTTTAAATACATTCAGAGCCCAACATTGAGTATATGAGCAGTTTAGATTAAGAATTGGACACAGAGTCCACTTGGACTCTTTGGTTTGCGGTGGGCCTTTGGTCGCTGCCTAGTCGCTCACGGGTTCGAAACCTGTCAGGGGCTTTTAATTAACTTTTTGTGTTTTTTAAAAGGAAATTTATGAACTCTTAATCTTATAAAAATTCAAGAAAAAAATCCTAATCTTCTTTAAAGCAGTGAAGTATTCAAAAAAAAAAAAGAGTTTTCAAGAATTAAGGAAATGTTTAGATAAAATAAAATATTTGTTTTCCAAGTTAATTATTTTAAGAATATGATTTTTATCTTTAGAAGAAAAGTAAAGACTTGATATGAGAATTAGTTTCTCTTGTTAAGATTATGCAATTATGTTGAACGTGAAATTCTAGATTTCTATGTGTACTCAAATTGTTAATGAGTTTTAATTAGATGAATGCATGACCAGAATTCTTGTTGGAAAGAATTGAGAATAAGTGAATCATGAATAGTATATTGATTAAGTTGTGAAATAAATTAAAATGATGAAATGATCTAGGTTTAAGATATGATTATTAAAGGGTATGTGTACCCATGTTTCTTGTACATGAAAGATTTATGATTTAGAATTAGTAAGACCTCGATTACCGGTAATTTTGAAAGAAAGATTTTGAGACTTGATTTCGAGACAATGCCGTCGGGCGATCTCGTACTTTTGTGAACAAATCCGGTAGGAGGTGAAACTGATTCTAGGATTGATAACACATTCATGTCTTGAACTAAAATAATTAGGCACCTAGGTGAAGATGTAGTAAACCAGGGCAAACGTAAGTAGGTTGCCTCTATATAGTCGGGCGATGGATTGACTGCGTCGGCAGCGATTCATCGGGCGGTGGGTTGACTGCGTCGGCAGTGATTCACCGTGGCTATAGACCCAGTTTTCGGGTTGAGGTTGCTCCGATGGAGATGAATTTTATTTTGAAATCCGGGATTATAATGATTGATCGGGCGGTGTACTCCGGGATCATGAATAGTCGGACGGATAGTTTTTGAAATCCGGGACTATGCATAGTCGGGCGGATAGTTTGCCGTACTCCAATGTATATACGTATACCGGGGCAAGAAGGGCACTTGCGGGAGATTCTCACGATGAGGAGTCTGTATAACAGTCGGGTGGTGTACTCCGGGACTAGGATCCGTACTCGTGGAATGTCCAAACCTTACTTTATTACTGGGTAGTTATTATGGCGAGGGATCGAACCCTTTATTGTGAAGTACGTAGGCGCTTGCCCTTGGACCTATGTAGTATGGGATGCATAGAATCCGAACAAGTGTGCATTAGTGTCATCCTAGTATAAAATGTGTGCATTAGGCATTAAGGCATGACATACACTTACATGTTTAGAATAATCACATTTCTACACTTTATTTCATTCAAGATGTTTGTTTTTTGTTAAAGTATAGAGATCGTTATACTGTTTCCGGCATAGAGAGGATAGCTGTGTATAACATTTCGTCGGTTGTAATCAACTGATGTGCCCACAGTCTTATATGTAGGTAATGGAAGTTCATGAAGCAATAACGTGGATATGCTAATACTGTTCTGTTTAAAGATGCTGTATTTATTTCATTGTAATCTTTTATTCTTCCGCTGTGTAAACAAAGTGTACTGTAACTCTGATGTATTATTGAGAAAAGTTTTAATTTCCTTATAAAATTGTACGAAGTGAAGCAAAGATCCTGTGGAATCTCAAATTTGTCCTTACTTGGAATTCAGGGCGTTACATGTGCAAAACTTTCCCGACAACTTTGAAAGGATCGACACGAGAATGGTTCTTCCGTCTCTCTCTGGGATCCATATTTTTTTTCAACCAGATGGATGAGCTCTTCCTCACACACTTCATCACCAGTCATAAGTCAGAAAAGAATAGCGCCTCCTTGTTAGATTTGAAGCAAAGGGATAGGGAGTCCCTCAAGAGCTATGTCTAGCGCTTCACAGCTAAGTCTAGATCCAGCCCCTCAGTCGACTCCGCGGTGGATACTTTCATGTTCGGATATAATATGAAACATGATGACCTCAAGGTTTCCCTCGTCAAAAGACATCTTCGGAACTTCTCCGACCTCCTTCAAAAGGTTGAGAAGTACATCCGAGTTGAAGATGCGCTCTGCCCCTAAGAGCAGAAGATGCCTCCTTCTAGGAACAAACGGAAGGGCACCAACAAGGATGAGCCCCAAAAATCCTAATTGATGCCACGGGCCAGCTTTGCTTTAATCCTATTCCTGGCTTTCAGAAGTACACCCCACTAAATGCCAACATATCCGCCATCTATGGAGGTTGATAAGGACGGGTTCCTTCGACCTTCCCCCATGATGAATGCCCCGAGCAAGAGAAGAGATAAAACCAAATGGTTTGTCTTCCAAAAGGATCATGATCACCTCACAGATGATTGTCGAGCCCTCAAGGATGAGGTTGAAGCTTGCTCCGACGAGGATACCTCGCCAAATTCGCACAAGTAAATGACACCGAACCTCCACTTGTGAAGGGAGCCAACAAGCGAGTAGAGAGGCCAACTGAATCCCACGGGTCTGGACGGATGGAAATATTTCATTCTATTCATGGAGGACTTATGGAGGGAGCATCTAGCTCCTCTAGGAAAGCTTTCGTTCGAGAGGTAAATTCAGTCCACAACATCCTGCCTCCAAGAAGAACTGGAGCTAACATCACTTTCTCGGATTGAGACTTGGAAGATTTCCGAACACGTACTCGTAATCATTATGTGTATGGTGAACCATGAAGTGCACTGAGTTCTAGTCGATAACGGCAGCTCAGTCAACATCATCTTCCAGAATATGTTCGAAGGCCTCAAGCTCAAGCAGAATTGCCTCAAGCCTGCTAGGTACACCCTCCATGGATTCATTGGGGCACCTGTGATCATTGAAGGAATTGTTACCTTTGATGTAACCTTCGGGAAGGCCCCGGTTATTCGCACAGAACTACTAGACTTCATGGTGGTCGAAATGAAGTCTGCCTACAATGCTATATTCGATCGCCCGGGGTTAGCTGGCCTCAAAGTGGCCGCTGCAACATACCACCTGAAAATGAAGTTCCCCATGGTTGAAGGAGTAGGATATGACAAAGGAAGTCAAGAAGCTTCTCGAACGTGCTACACTGCTACAATAGGGGGCTTGGTCTGTCCCCTCGATACCGTGAAACTCCCCCTTGAAATGGAATAAGCCAGCTCCAAACCCACGAACGAACTAGTAGAAATCCTTTTCTCCGAAGAGGATAAAGCAAAGTGTTTCCGGGTTAGCAAGGCACTCCCCCGCCAAGTCAAGGATTAACTCATCACCTACATTAAGGAGAATCAAGACCTTTTCGCTTAGACATTCAAAGATATGCCGGGCAATGCTGAAGACCTAATTATGCACCACTTAAGTGTGAATTCGGAAGCCAAGCCTGTTTAGTAGAAGTGCCGCAAATTTGGACTTGAAAGGCAACATGCTGTTAAGGAAGATGTTGAGAAGCTCTTAGCAGCTCGATTTATCCAGGAAGTTAGTTACCCCAAGAGGTTAGCAAACATTGTAATGATCAAGAAGGCCAATGACAACTGGAGAACCTGCATAGACTTCACCGGCCACAACAAAGCATGTCCGAAGGATCCCTTCCCCCTGCCGAGCATAGACACCTTGATAGATGCCACCACAGGCCATGAGTTATTGAGCATTATGGACGCCTTTTCGGGATATAATCAGATCCGAATGTTCTTGTCAGACATTCCGAAGATGTCCTTCATCACCAATCAAGGGCTCTATTGTTACCAAGTTATGCCATTCGGGCTGAAGAATGCTGGAGCTATATATCAATGCCTGGTGAACCAAGTTTTTAAAGAAAATATCGGCTGAAACATGGAAGTGTACGTGGATGATATGCTTGTAAAGATCCTCATAAAGGAATGCCATGTAGCTGACCTCCAAGAAGTGCTCAATGTATTTCGGATGAACAACATGAGCTGAACCCTTCGAAGTGTGCCTTCAGGATCTCCTCAGGGAAGTTCTTGGGATTTATGGCAAGTCAGAGGGGAATTGAAGCCAATCCTGAGAAGATCAAAGCCATCACCGACATGTCCCCCTCCCCCCCAGCTACAGTCGTAGAAGTCCAAAAGCTTACAGGCCACCTTGCCACAATTGGGCATTTCCTCTCCAAGTTAGGGGAGAAATGCCTCCCTTTCTTTAAAGCTCTTCGGGGAGCAAAGAATTTTCAGTGTGTGTGTGTGGGGGGGGGGCAGCAAGCATCTTTTGAAAGCCTCAAAGAACACCTCGCCAATCCTCCCCTCCTAAGCAAACCAACACCAGGAGAAATTCTCTACATCTTCTTAGCCACATCAGATCAAACTTTCAGTGCTATGTTGGTGAGAGAAGAAGATCGGGTGCAGAAGCCGGTCTACTAAGTAAGCATGGTACTCCATGATGCCAAGCTCTGATACTCAAGATGGCATATGCTCTGGTGATAGCCGCCCAGAAGCTCAGACCATACTTTCAAGCACATTCCATATGGGATCCTCACCGATCAACCACTCAAGAAATTCCCATACAAGCCTGAAAGCTTCAGAAGACTCATGAAGTGGTCTATTGATTTAGGCTAGCAAAATATCAGCTATCGTCCAAGAATTGTGATTAAGGCCCAAGCTTTGGCTGAATTCATCATCGAGAGCACAATCTATGATCCTCCCAAGGAAGGAGACAACCCCCCACGTTGGAATGTCGCGTGGACGAGTCCTCTTGCCTCGAAGAGAGCGGACCCGCAGTAATCTTGATCGGTCCTGATGAGTTCATCTTCCAATACTCGCTACACCTCAGTTTCCCAGCTTTTAACAACAAGGCCGAGTATGAAGCCCTGATCACTCCCAATTGTTGGTGAAATAGATCCGAGGAGAATACGAGGCATGACCGTATGGTCAAGTACTTGGTGTATGTAAAGAAGATCATGTCTACCTTCAAAGAAGCCTAAGTCACTCGCATTCCGTGAGAAGAAAATAGGCAAGCAGATGCCCTTCCAAGCTCGCCTCCCCATCATTTGACGGATTCGACCACACTGTGTTGATTAAAGTCTTACTCAAACTAAGCATTGAAGAAGAGACACTGAAGCTCATGCCTATAGCCCTTCAAGTACCTGAAGATTGTTGGATGAAACCACTATTCGATTTTCTCGGCAAAGGGTTCCTCCCTACAGATACCTAAGAAACGAGAAAGTTTCGGGTAAGGGATGAAAGGCACGTACTCGTGGAAGGGGTCCTCTACAAGCGCTCCTACGCTCAGGTTGACTGTCGACCATACCTTCGGTGCCTCTCTCTCAAAGAGTCCATGAAGGAATAGGCCACAGCAATATCGGTGGCTTCCTTCTAGCAAAGAAGGCATGGGCACAAGAGTTTGTGTATTCATTGACTCCTAATTGGTGGTGAACCAGATCTGAGGAAATTACAAGGCAAGGGATGACCGTATGGTCAAGTACTTGGCATATGTAAAGATGATTATGTCTACCTTTAAAGAAGTCAAAGTCACTCGCATTCCGTGAGAAGAAAATGGGCAAGCAGATGCCCTTTCCAAGCTTTCCTCCTTATCATTCGACGGACTCGACCACACTGTGCTGATTAAATTCCTAATCAAGCATTAGCATTGAAGAAGAGACACTGGAGTTCATGCCTATATCCCCTCAAGCAGCGGAAGATTATTGTATGAAACCACTTGACGATTTTCTCGATAAGGGGATCCTCCTTGCGGATACCAAAGAATCGAGAAAGATTCAGGTAAGGGCTAAAAGGCACGTGCTCGTGGAAGAGGTCCTCTGTAAGTGCTCCAACACTCAGGTTGATGGTTGACCATACCTTCGGTGCCTCTCTCCTGAAGAGGAAATCTATGCCCTGAAAGAAGTCCATGAAGGAATAGGACGCAACAATATTGTCCCAAGATCCATTGCATGGAAAGAAATCAATCATGGTTACTGCTGGCCCACTCTCCTCTGTGATTTCGTCAATGCGTCCCCTATCAGAAGCACTCCTCCATCAAGCGAATCCCCCAGCCAACCTTAGTTCCATGTGAAGCCTCATCCCTATCGCAATGTAGGGAATGGACCTGCTTGAGCCCTTTCCTCCTGCAACCGGATAACGGACCTCCTTAGTGGTCGTTATTGATTTCTTTACAAAATGGATAGAGGCAGAACAACTTGCAACAATCACTAAGCATAAATCCAACAGTTCTTCTAGAAGAACATGGTTTGCCGGTTCGGGATCCCTTGCATTCTGGTCACTGATACTGGAACTCAACTCACTGGTAAGAGGTTCCACAAATTTTGCACAGATCTAAGTATTGAGTAGCGTTTCTCTTCAATACCACATCCCCAGATCAATGGTCAGGCCGAGAATGTCAATCAAAAATCTTGGATGGCCTCAAGAAAAGACTTGGTGAAGCCCCAAAGGGGCAATGGGTGGAAGAACTCCCAAGTGTGCTCTGGTTGTGTAGATATACGAAAAGAATTCCCACGGGAGAGTCCTCGTTCAACCTAACTTTCGGCACAGGAACTCTCATTCCTCTAGAAGTGGGAATACCTTCACCTCGCCTTCTTTCGTTCAGTGAAGAGCAAAACTTGAACGACATTCGAGCCAATCTTGCCCTCCTCGAAGAAGTCTGAGAGAAGTCTACCCTCCGAAGAAATATCTACTAGCAGAGGGTAGAGAGATTTTACAATAAGAGAGTTCACCCGGATAGCATTTAGGAAGGAGACCTTGTCCTCCGAAAGCTCAAGATATTGAACCCCAAAATAAAGGGAAGCTCGCCCCTAACTGAGAAGGACCATACAAAGTCTCACAAGTAGTCCGCCCAGGGCCTACTGACTTGAAGACTTTCGGGGGGGGAAGGATGTCCAGAACTTGGAACGCCGAGTACCTCATGAAGTATAAAGAGAGCGCTTAACACCCTTGCTTAGTAGTTAGCATCAAACTTGTAATAAAGGCCGATGATTATAACGGTCGCAACATATAATAATGGCTTGCATTGAAACAGCCGCTTAAGTTTGAATTTTTCAAAAAAACTAGTATTTTTCTTTTGCAAAATTCCTTGTATAGTTCAACAATTCATTGAATAGTTCAACTTAAGGAAGCAATAAGTTAGACACATGGTATGCCCCCAAGCAAACACCATCAATTCTCCAAGCACTCCAAGGGACAATTGCGGATTCATAAAATCGCATCGGCATGCTTGCCCCCGAGCAAATGTGTGGGGGTATATCTCACCATACGAGTTCCCAATCTTGGAAAAAGTGTGGAGCCCATTCATGGTTCTTAGAGCGGCTCTAACCACTTGCATCCGAGCAAATGCAGGGTTCGGCTCACCATTCGAGTGCCCCCAAACCCGTCCTCACTTTTTTTGGAGTCAACTCACGGCTTGTAAGGCCGCTTTAGCCACTTTCCCCAAAGCAAGTGTTCGAAGTTCGGTTCGATATTCGAGTACTCCTGAAACAACCCCGGATAAGTGCGGAGTCCATTCGTGGTTCCTATGGCTTCTCCAGCTACATGCTCCCGAGCAAGCACTCAGAGTTCGGTTCACCATTCGAGTGCTCCCAAAACTCGTCGTCACCATTATTCGGAGTCCACTCACAGTTCATAGAGTTTCTTTAGACACTTACTTTAGAGCGAGTGTGCGAAGTTGGGCTCGCCATTTGAGTGCTCTTGAAACATCCACAGGTTTAAAAAGACACAATTCACAGAGACATTGTTCAAACACTTACGAAAATCTTATTTCACAAGAAGAATCCGATTACAAGTTCTATTGAGAAACAAGTATCTACAAGAAGCAAAATCTCATTTAACGATTACTAGTTTTACTAAGAAACAAGTCTTTACATGATTACAAAATCTCATTCAGCACCATCTTTACTCTTTCTTGGTAATGGGATGCTCCTCTTGAGGGACACACGCGGTCTACCGCTACCAGTAGATACCCGAGAACTATTCCTTCCCTCAAACCATCTGAGGGGATATCCAAACCCGCGGATTGGGTCGTACCCTCTGGGCCTTCTGCTCGTTCAGCCCCTCCGATCGACGCCCTGCTATATGAACTTGCAACCCCGCTCTAAGCGTCACCTGGATTCTGTGGGACCCCAGGAAAATGTAAAGTCGGTTCATGAAATGATCTCCCTTAAGCATGCTCTTCACGAGAACAAGAAGTGCTCCTAACATTGCCTCCCTAAAGATGTCATTTCATCCGATGGATCTGCACCTCTTGTTCAACGAGCCTCTCTTTCAAGGAGTTATCATTGACTTTAAGTTTCAAACGAGGCACACTTGCATACGCCGAACCACTCGATTGAATCCTTACCGAAAACTCAAGAATTATTCTTCTTAGATGAGCTGCTTCTAAGCTCCTTTCAAGTACCACATTCTTCAGTTCATCTTATTCAGTGGTAGCAACAAGTAAAGTACGACAAAGGACTTTGAGCCTTGAAGATGTTCTAATAGTCGCTTCTCCCGAAGAGTGATCTTACATTCCAACAAGAGGTACCTCTTGCAGGATCTCATCGTTGCATCTCGCTTCTGTATCTCTTTAGGACAACTATATTCTCAAGTGGCCAAGTTCTGCTTTCACTTTAGAAACCCCTCCCATGGACTAGCAAGTCCCAGCTCTGTCACATGAAGCTTGGTATGGAGATGGACAATCTCGCGGTCGCCAGAGTCACGTGCATCATACACAACAACCTGCTAATGAGAAAGAAAGATGGATCACTATAACGGAGGTAACTAGGTTCACACGATACATGTAACACCCCAGATCTCCGCTTCAGACATCCATGACACAACCAGAATCTTTGCCTTCAAATGCATCTCAACACAGTAAATAACACTGAAATTTAAAAACTTTTTATTTCCAAATAAAAATTTTACATCACTAATTACAATCATCACCTGTTCCTGAACAAGGAATACAAATTACATCGACTTATTACAAATACTACAATGTAACGATTACCATTTGCCATCCAGATTGGTAAACAACAGCTCTTTACTGGAAGCTCCACCGAGCGGTCATGCTGCTTCCCTGAGACGCGCCCAGTAGTTTGAATCCTCCACTGCACTACTATGATATTCCGGCATCTGCTTGAATGGTAGGCATGTACACTACCACTCCACTTGGATGCCCTGCTTGTCTTGAGTTCTTTTGCACTCGTGACCTGATATCCAGTACCTAATTAAGTGGGCACATCAGTACATATACTGATGCAACATTGATAAGAAAACAGTGATCTCCAACTTGCAATCATAATCAGCTTTTAATGAAAACAGAAATGTGCATCCTAATTTTCTAGTGTCGGTGTATGCCATGACCTGAAGTTTAATGCATAGTACACAATGCACAGAAAATAGGTGCACTTAGTCTAATGTCAGCAAGACTCTGGATACACATGCATCCCATACTACATACATTCCAGATCAGGCAGTTTCCTCCAGTTTCAGGGTTTCGAACCCTTGCCATGTGCCTTCTACTATTGTACACTTCTTGTTCCTGATAAGTACAACATGATTAAGGAGGTTATAAAATTTGGGGAGCTATCCCGTTTGTCACTAATAATCGTTGCATCGGACCTCTCTCAAAAGTCGTGATGAACTTACAGATATACCATAGCATACCCATTGCGCTAAAGATCCACCATGGTCCATTCGTGTCCACTAACACAGAACAAGGGAACATCCCGTTCTTATCAAGGTACCTCAGGAATTAACAGAGCAAGATATACCTCCCGTGTTCTTAACCTTTGAAAAGATACAGCTCGTATTCCTTTGACAGGAAGAGACAATCCTAGTTATCACCGCCTAATGCTGGCCTTTAGAACGAGTCGGATTATAGGAAATCACCCCTAACACCAATTCGGTCTTCAAGCGAATAGTAAGGAAAGCTTAATTAGATACAATTTACTGAAAATATGTTTATCACTCAAATCATGCACAGTGCCTTATAAAACAAATGTTGAGCCTGACTGGTATGTCAAAAATAGCAATTAATCTGGGGAATCATTCACCGATTTTCAATACCTTCACTGGTCTTCGACCAAATTCCCGGCCTGTGACCCTCAGTGAGTAGTCCATCGGCGCCCAAAAGATGCATACAAATTTGTGAATGGAGGTAACATACACAACCACCAACACCCGACCATTGTCAGACTTAAGTATCAACATATGCTAGACGAGGTAGAAATCCTAGCCTATCAACCCCAAACACCGGCGATCCGATCTCCATCGGTCGCCACTACCTCCGTCTCGAATCTCATCCAGTATCCCGACTCGCAGTTAGCCTTCTCTCGGTAAACGATCTGGCGGCACACAAGAAAATCCACTACCTCTTGAGGTGGAAATAAATCAATCACAATACTTGCCGACTAGGTTGATAGTCCTAGGGTATCACAACCTAAACTAGCTCCAAGCTATATTAGCTAAAGCCACATACAACAAATCGACCATAAAGCTGTTCTCTCAACTTACTCACGTTTTCACCATGAGTACTAAGCACAAGAATCTTATATAAGTCCCAAATAAAGTGCTTAAAACAATTTAAAACTCAATAGCTCACAATCACCATGTTGCGGTATGCAGAGAATTCCTTGTCAATCTTCTAATCATAAGCAGTTCAAGACATAGCAGTTGCTGCGACTCAAGCTATGCTACTCGGAATCCAACAAAATTAGGTTTGCTAGAAGGGTAGGTAACTCTACTGTAATTTCCCAATTGACAACTCCTCCAATTTCCTTACAGAACTCTAGTTCCCAGATTTAATACGTGCTTGAAGTCAATCAAGACAGCAGGTTGCTAAACTTGTAACATCCTTAACTTCCAAAATACAAATAGGAATTGTATAATATTACTCATTCTGGAAAGCTAAGACCATAAACTACAAGTCTCTAGTTAACCATTTCTTCAAATTCAGCCGTCGAGATGCTATACAATCCCTATATATTCTTAGCTGTGTATTTCTTCATACACTTTCTGCATCTTTCCATCATCATAAAAACTTGTTTACTTGTCAGAATTACTTGCTTCTGGATTCTATGGAAATGTGGGAGCGTCTACTACAACTTCCTAGTTGAGCACATCCTCGGATTCATCCATTAAAGTCTTCTAAAACTCTAATCACTATTAGGTGCACATACAGGAAAAAATTGATTCATTTAACAAACACGGTCTCGACTAAGACTGGATCTACCCCCAATCTTAGGAAAATCATAGCTTTCAAACCACAAATTGGAATTGCATGATTCCAGATATTTTGAAAATCTATTACTCTTCACTACAAATCTCTAGTTGCTCATTCTTCCAAATTCTTAACACATAATTCAAGAATTACACATTCACGGACCAGTTAACTTGAGCTAAAGCTAAATCTGGTCTACTTTAAAATTCAATAACAAATCAACCCTAATTCCAAAGCTCGTGAAATTTGAGATTCTGAAACTAAACATATACCATTCAATTATTCCAAAAATTGCATCTAGATTCATACTACACAGACAGTTATGACCCTTCAAACATAGCATAAAAATTCTACTACTTTCAGACGGAGTCTCTATCCCATTATACAATTTATTTTTGAAACTCCATCAATTGTTATCTAATAATTCTAAAATTTTAGAATCATGATTTAGACTCATACTATAGTACCCCGTATTTTTAAATTTTTTTTTTGAGAATATGAAATGAGTTAAAATGGTTTTTTGTGATTTAATAAACACTTATCTAAATATTTATCTTCTTACACGTGCAAATATTTTCGCAGGAGGTTCAAAAGCCAAGATTATTTTTGGAAAAACTCATTATTTATTATTTGAGATTATTTGTGATTTTTCTAGATTTTTTGACGACGGTTGGACCCATTTGCAAATATTTCAAAAAGAAGGACTTTTGTGCAAAATTACCAAATGAGGGTGAAACTCCAAATTTTTGGATTTTTTGAGCTAGAAATAATGCCAAGTCTATTCAAAAGTAAAAAGTTTACTTTCGTTTTGACACATTCGATATATTTTACAAGTTTTGATAAAAGATGATCTTTTTGCAAAATTGCTATTTGAAGGGATGAAATTGCAAAATTGTTTTCTGGGTTTTCCCTACAGTGTCAGTTGATGCCAGGGGAGGATATTTTGATTTTTTAGTCCAATTAAATTGGTTTTAACTAATTTCATAGTATGGGGATCTATTTATGTAAAAGTATATTTGAAAGGGAATATTTTTCGAATGTACTCAAAAACCATAGAATCTTTAATCCCGGCCTATTTAGGGTGTACTGTAGCCTTCATCTCACTGCACGACACAGGGGATTTCTTATTTCTTATTATTTTGGAGTTCTAAAGAGAAGATCTCGAATTTCCTTCTAAGGAGAGGGGTTTTTCTTACTTTCAATTCATCTTCGTTCGATTATTTCAACAAGATGAGTGATGTAATTATTTTGTTTTGTTCTTTGAATGTTGTATGCGGTGTTTCATCTATTAGAAAGCATTTTAGGGTTTGGTATGAATATATATATAATGGATTGGATGAATTGATGAATTAAAATTGGATCTTTTGGGTTAATGCTTATTTATTGATTATGGGGAAATGTTAAGCCTAGATTGATTAAAGAAGAGATTTTTACTATTTATGAGGTTGGATGAGTGCAATTTGATTATGGAAATGTTAAATTTGTTTATATTCATGAGTTAAAGATGGTGATTTGAACTGAGGAAATTTTGAGAAGGACTAATGAATTAAAAGATCATGTCTTGAGGATTGGAGTTGTGATAACTAGATTTGGAATTGATGCTTTATGACTAAATTGGAGATTTCGTGATTTTATGAAGTTTTTACTTGGATTTGAATTGCTCAATTATTAAAGATTTAATTTGAAAATTTATCTATTTCTAAATTGATGAATTTGTGAAAGTTCTTTGGTGCACAAACTTGCATGAACACTATTACATGAATATCCTATTTTGTTATTTCGAATGAATTGAATCTTTAAGTGTTTTGGAAGATTTTGGTTATATCTAAACATATTTTGGTATTAATATGGTTTGGAACATAATCTGAAGGTCTTTTGATGTATGATTGATTCTTAAAAACTTTATTTTGATATATTCACATATTCAAGTTTCAATTTGAAGGAACTCATCAAAAAGCTAATTTTATCAATTCAATATGGTTTTGATTGGTTTTGTAGACTCTTATATACTCTACAAGTCATATTTGATCATATCAGAAATATAATCTTTATAGATTTCTTTTCATAAAGTAAATCTTCGTATCGGTTGAAACATGCACAACCCAAACTGCAGCCTGTAGGGGTGACAGTCGACTGGTATGTTTCGACAGTCGACCGTCGAGATCCTGGCTGTAGTGTTTTCTTGGAGTTTTGGATTTTCGTGCGGAATAGTCGACTGACCCATTTTTACAGTCGACTGACTCTGCTCTGTTTTGACATTTTCTCGAAGTTTTGGATTTTCGCTCTGGACAGTCGACTGCCATTACTTAGAATTATTTTTTTGAAGTGCTGGTTTTTCGCTCTGGACAGTCGACCGACTCTGGTTTACAGTCGACTGTTACTGATGTTCCTTGAGTTATTCTGATGTTCTTTAAATGATTGATTCTTTATATGTTTTTGGGATCTACAACTTACTATTCTAAATATTATCTTTTTACAGAACATATATTTTCAAGATATTTTATTGTTGGGTTTGGATAGTTGATTGTGAGTCTCTAGAGGTTGTGTGGGACCCTAGTATGCCAGCAGTTGAGTTATTGTGTTTTGGGCCTGTTGAGGCATATTTGTTAATCAGTTGTTGAGTTAAGTCTGGTAGGGTACACCATCTCTAGGAGGTTCAAAATTAAATTAATTAACTTAAAAAGCAAAGGAAAGACACTAGTGGTGATGTGATGAAAGAGAACATGGGTTATGGACCTCAGTATGGCTTGCGGTGTGAGATAATCCCTGGAATTATCCAGGTGTGAGTGAAATATTCTCCGGAATTACCTGTGGTGTGGGATTGATCTCCGGAATTATCGGGGTCGAGGCGACACTCATGTGGTATTCGTGTGATGAGGTACCATAGCTTGCGGTGTGGGGTATTCTCGAAGATTCCCAGATGTGAGTGAAATAGTCTCCGGAATTATCTGTGGATAGAGTTTGACCTCCGGAATTATTCGGGCATGGGCTAATACTTACAGTTTACCTATATCTCGTAGTAGTTATCGTGGTAAGATTAGTTGCATGGCGGGGGACAAAACCCTATAAAGTGGAGACGTTAAGGGCTTGCACCGAACCTATGTAGAGTGGGATGCATAGAATCTGATAAGTACGCATTAGAGAGTCAACATATAGTATTGTGTTTTCTTGATTTGGTTTATGCATGTGTTTATCCTGTTTTCTACACTTGACACTTAGTCTAGCTACACTTGATATTTTTCATGTTTCATTATTATTTCTTAATTCATTTATTCTTGTCTTTATTACATGTTGTTTATGATTTCATGTTTTATGTTGTATTTATGTTGCTTTTGTTTTCATGTCACTCACACCGTTATGGGTGACCCCTTTTTATTTTGGGGATTAGGATTATCTCTGACCTCATGTTTTACAGGTGATTACCTATAGCATTGGGATTTGGATGCATGAGATAGAATAATAATAAAGCTTATGAAAATTGTAAAGAAGGTATTGTAATGAAAAGACTGTAATTCAAGGTGTTTGTTTTTTCGCTGTATTTTGTAATGAACTAATGTAATAAAGGTTGAAAGAAAAATTTATCTGCATTTTTGTCTATGTTTACTATTATAATTGAAGTTGATGCTAGGAATTGTGCCACGTATTTCTGAGATATCATATTGAAAATTCGGGGCGCTACAGAGATTGGTATCAGAGCACGCTTCAATAATATTGATAAACATGGTATAAAAATTAACCTAGCTGTGGACACTAGAGCGTGAGTACCTAGGTGTGGACATTAGGGTGTGAGTATCATATAGAGTTAAAATATGATGTTTTGTTTTGGGATTTGGTTGTGGTTTTTACCGTGGGATATTGATGTGAATATGAATTGTGTTATGATGCTTTAACTTTACCCTCGTTTTGCAGTATTCAGAAAAATGGCAGGACCCAGGACCAGAAATGGTGCTAATGGTGATGGGAATGGTAGTTCCCATGGGACTGGACTTGATCTTGAGACTGAGATCGCCAGGATGTATCAGACCTTGAACGCATTCATGGTAACTAATATGGTGCAGAATCAGAACCAGAATCAGAACAATGGGGTTGGACCAGTGTTTGTTAATGCTGATCCTATCAAGCAGGTTGAGTCCTTCAAGCGGATGAAGCCGTCAGTGTTTGAGGGGCAGTCTGATCCGAATGAGGCTGATGACTGGATTAGACAGATGGAGATGATCTTCGATGTCTTGGAGATCCCAGAAGTCAATAAGGTGAAATTGGCTGCTATGCAATGAGAGAAGGATGCTGGCGTCTGGTGGCATTCAGTGAAAAGAACCTTTGGAGATCAGCAAGTGACTTGGGAAGCTTTTATGGATGAATTCAGGGATCGTTTCTTCCCTCTGGATATTCAGGAGAAGAAGGCAACGGAATTCTTGAATCTACAGCAGGACAACATGACAGTGCGTGAATATGAGGCTAAGCTCGCTCAGTTTTCAAGGTATGCACCGGAGCTGATTGTTGATGAAGCGAAGAAGGCCAAGAAATTCGAGCAGGGCTTGAGGCCAAATTTGAGGTCGAGGATGATTCCTTTGGGCATAAGGAGATTTGATAAGCTGGTAAGGAGAGCAGGTATGACAGAGAAAGATATGGATCAGTTCCAGAAGAAGTAAGAGACCTGGAACAGGAACAAAAGGCCAGTAACTAGTCTGAGTGGGAAGCAATTCCCAATGAAGCATAGCAAGTTCAGTAAGCCAGAACATAGGGCACCTGCATCTCAGGAGGTGACTTGTTACTACTGTAATGAGGCGGATCACTACAGGTCAGCGTGTCCCAAGTTGGCGAAGCAGAATTGTTTTCAGTGTGGGCAAGCGGGGCATTCTAATGTTGATTCTTGATTTTGATGATCACAACACAGTGCAACATGTGTCTATGTTATACAGCTAACATTGCAGTGCAGAGACTAAAGACAATTCTAGCTGAACAAACAAACAAGCTCAAAAAGATACAAATGAAGAAGACAAGGATCAAGACTCAATTCAAGACTCAAGACTCAAGACTTCAAGCTCAAATATATGTTATATTGTTGTGTCTTGTAAACATTATATTTTTTACTTTCTGTTGAGTCTTAGTCTGATATAAAGCCTTGTCAACACACACACACACATACTCAAAATTTCATAATGTGTGTCTCTTAAAAACCCCCAAAAATAAGTCAAAACAGTTTGAAGAATTTTAACTTTTAAGTACCAGTCGACTTAAGCTTTTGCCAGTCGACTGATAAGTACAAAACTGTTTAAATTTTTTCAAACTCTGATCAGTCGACTTATATGGCAACCCAGTCGACTGTTCGAGAGCTTTTGACCGTTTTCTGATTTTCAAAATCAAATTTTTTCAAACTCAAAACTTCTGATCCGTTGGTTGACAGTTATGTAACTGTTTTCCAACGTTCAGGAGATCAAAACTCCTTATATAGAGTTTCATATCTCTCTGAAAAGAACAACTTGATTTCAATACACCCGAGCATTCTTGTGAAAAACTTTTAAGAGATTTTCTGTGAGAAACAAAGCTTTCAAAGTTCATACACTTTGGTTCTCTACATTCAGTCCAGTATAGCATTGAATTCGCTCTGGACTGAGTATAGAAGTCTACCTTGTGATTTAGCCTCGTGCATCAACACATACACCAACAAGGCTATAGGTTGATTGTAAAAATTCTTCTTGTACTTTTGCTCTCGGTTGGAGAGTGGTTGTTGACTCTTGGTTGTAGAGTCGGTGTCTTTTCACTCTTGGTAGTAGAGTGGGTTGCTTTCTCTGGTTGAGAGAAAGGACTACGGGTTAGACAAGGTTGTTGTCGTAACGCCGTAGGGTATTCTTGTAATTTTTCAAGAATAGTGGAAATCTCAGGTGGGTTGCTTGGGGACTGGATGTAGGTCGGGAGGACCGAACCAGGATATATCTTGTGTACTCTGTGATTGATTATCTTGTGTTTGCATTTACTTTTGCTTATTTAAGTTCTGCAAAACTTGTCTGGCCAGTCGACTCAGCTTCGTATCAGTCGACTGATCAGTCTTGTATTAGTTGTTCTCCTTGTTTCATCAGTCGCCTGTCTTATCTATAAGTCGACTGCATCGAGAGTTTAAATTTCTTTTATTTTGGCTATACCAGTCGACTGGTTCACCACTAAGTCGACTGTGCCGAGAGAAATTATTTATTCCGCAATTTATTTTTGACAAACACTATTCACCCCCCCTCTAGTGTTTGTTGCTTAGCCTACAGGATCCAACACTTGGTATCAGAGCAAGGTTACAGGCTATGGCAACTACTTCAAATACAAATCAGTACCATGAAGGCCAATCTACACAACGGCCACCACTATTTGATGGAACGAACTACAATTATTGGAAGTGTCGAATGCGAATCTATCTTCAATCAATCAACAACGAGATATGGCAAATGACAGAGACGGAATACACTGCCCCTACCATTCCATATGCACAATGGAATGATGATCAAAAGAATCAGACTATGAACAATGCCAAAGCAATGAATGCTTTATTTTGTGCACTGACAAAGGAAGAATTCAACCGTGTATCCAATGCTACAACCGCACATCAAATTTGGCATACACTCGAGGTAACACATGAAGGAACAAATAAAGTAAAAGAGTCTAAAATTTCTGTTCTTGTCCATAGGTTTGAGATGTTCAGAATGAAGGACAATGAGACTGTGTCCGAGATGATTACCAGATTCACAGACATCACAAACTCTCTTGTGGCGCTTGAAAAGACTTATACCCAAGCAGAAATGGTCAGAAAAGTCCTACGTGCTCTCACTCCAGAATGGGAGAAGAAAACCACAGCAATAGAGGAGGCGAATGATTTGTCAACACTTACTCTCGAGAATCTTGTTGGTAATCTCATGGCATATGAGGTTCAACTTGAAGATCGAAAGAAAGATACTGAATCACACCAAGCAAAGAAGAAATCATTGGCTTTTAAAGCCATGACTGACTCAGAAGATGAGGAAGAAGATGAAGAAGAAATAGCAATGTTCACTCGGAGATTCAAGAAGTTCTTAAAGAAGGGTAAGTTTCATTCTAAAAGTAAAGATTCTAATGACCCTCCTACATGTTTCAGGTGTAATAAAATAGGTCACATGAAGAAGGATTGTCCCTTAGAAAATGCAAAGAACAAGGGAAAATCATCCAACTTCAAGAAGGACAAATATCCAAAGAACAAATTTGCCAAGAACAAAAAGGCCTATCAAGCTACATGGGATGATAGTGATTCATCTTCCGAAGAAGAAACGGATGAAAATAACGAAGTGGCAAATGTGTGTTTTATGGCTGCACAAGAACATGTAAGTAATGATTATGATTCCAAAGATCTTCTTGATGCTTTTAATGAAATATTCCAAGAGTTAAAGAAAGAAAAGATTAGAGTTAAGAATCTTGAAAAAGTGAATCAAACACTTAATCAAGAAAATCTTAACCTTGATAAGAAAGTAAAATCCTTAAATTCTCGCATTGCAAGTTTAGATACTGATCTGGAAACTCTAAAAAAGAATTATGAAGAGATTTCAAAGAACGTATCTAAGTTTAACAAAGGCAAATAGAATTTAAATGATATGCTTCATCATCAAGTTACATCTTGTCAAAAATTTGGACTTGGTTTTAAGAAATCTTCTGTAAAAGAATCCCCTGTTTTAAACACTAGTAAGAATAAATCAGCATCTATTTCTAGTGTTACACACAAGTTGTATGATTTCTTTGCAAAACCAAAGGTTGTTAATTTCAGTGATAAAAGTAATACTAACATTCGGTTAAGTCGACTGAACCATACAACCAGTCGCCTATCCAGAGAAAGTGGATCTTATTTCACGAGATCAAAACCTCCTATAAGTCGACCTAGTGTATCGACCAGTCGACTGATGTACACCACAAGTCGACTGAACAACACTGGTAAGTCGACTGGACAGAACAAACTAGTATGGGTTCCAGTCAGTCTTAATCAGAATGATAGAATTGCTTATATCAATTCTTATATGCTGAATGTGTGTAATTCTGCTTATTATATTCCTGCTTATGGAGGAAGATCAAACTCTTCATGGGTTTGGTTTTCCCCAAACTAATGTGTTTTGGACCCAATAAAAAGGGTACCATATTTACCTTAAATTTTTTATAGGTACCCAAGAAAGAACGCTGGATATTAGACAGCGGATGTTCAAAACACATGACAGGGCATGCCAACCTACTATCCACCATTCAAAGTATTGATGGAGGAACCGTCACCTTTGGAGATAACAACAAAGGCAAAGTCATCGGTATTGGCATGGTTGGTAAAATATCTAACCCTATTATAGAAAATGTGCTATTGGTTAATGGTTTAAAGCATAATCTTTTAAGCATTAGTCAATTGTGTGATAAAGGATATAAAATAGTTTTTGAAAAAGATGCATGCTTAATTTATGATTCTTTTATGCAAAATGTTGTTTTTCAAGGCTTTCGTAAAAATAATATTTATGAATTGTGTTTGAATGCAATTGATTTTACAAATGATTTTTGTTTAATAGCCTCTAACAATGAATCTTGGTTATGGCATAGAAGATTTGGACATGTGAACATGAAAAATCTCTCAAAATTATCTAAATATAACCTAGTTAAAGGACTGCCAAAACTATCCTTTAAAAAGGATAAGTTATGTGATGCATGTCAACTAGGAAAACAAATCAAATCCACTTTTAAAACAAAAGACGTAATCTCTACTAGTAGGCCACTTGAATTAATTCATATGGATTTATTTGGCCCTACTAGAGTTGCTTCTTTAAATAAAAGTAGATATGTGTTTGTTTTAGCAGATGATTTTTCAAGATTCACTTGGACATTCTTTTTAAAACATAAAAATGATGCTTTTGAAGAATTTGCACATTTTTGTAAACGTGTTCAAAATCAAAGATCTCTAACCATAGTCACTATTAGAAGTGATCATGGTGGAGAATTTGAAAATGAAACATTTACAGAATATTGCAACAAGAATGGTATAACACATTCATTTGCATTTCCTAGAGCTTCACCACAAAATGGTGTGGTTGAAAGGAAAAATAGGACTTTGCAAGAATGCGCACGTACTATGCTTGTTGAAAGCAATCTACCAAAGCATTTTTGGGCTGAAGCTGTTGCTACAGCTTGTTATGTTTTAAATAGAATTCTTCTAAGACCTAAACTAAAGAAGACTTGTTACGAGTTATTTTTTAATAAAATTCCTAAAGTCTCTTACTTTAAGACATTTGGTTGCAAGTGTTTTATTCTAAACACAAAAGATAATTTAGACAAATTTGATCCTAGATCTAATGAGGGTATCTTTTTGGGATACTCAAATAGGAGTAAAGCATATAGAATTTTCAATAAGTCTACAATGACTATTGAAGAATCAATGCATGTTACATTCGATGAATCCTTACCTTCATCAACATTAAATAAAGATGATGAAACTGATTTATCACCGTTAGATAATGTGATTAAATCCTTAGAGCAAACTAATCTATCTGATAAGTCGACTAATAAGGTCTCCCAGTCGACTGACGTAAAGCAATCGACTGAAGAACAAGTCAAGTCGACTGATCCGATTGAGATATCTTCAACTTTACCAAAGTCATTTGTTGAAGTTAAAGATCATCCTCATGACTTAATAATTGGTGACATATCCCATGGTATTCAGACACGTTCACATGTTAATATGATCTCTCATACAACATTCTTGTCGGATTTTGAACCCAAAAATATACAAGAAGCTTGTGAGAATGAATATTGGATGAATGCCATGCAAGATGAACTAAACCAATTTATAAGGAATGATGTATGGAATTTAGTTCCTAGACCTCCTGATCAGACTATCATTGGTACCAAATGGGTATTCAAGAATAAGTTAGATGAATCAGGACAAGTTGTAAGGAACAAGGCTAGATTAGTTGCCCAAGGATATAATCAAGAAGAAGGTATAGATTTTGATGAAACATATGCTCCTGTTGCTAGACTAGAATCTATTCGTATTTTATTATCTTTTGCTTGTTTTATGAATTTTATACTTTATCAAATGGATGTGAAAAGTGCTTTTCTTAATGGGTTTATTAAGGAAAATATTTATGTTAAACAACCACCAGGTTTTGAACATGAACAATTCCCAGATCATGTTTATAAATTGAAAAAGGCTTTATACGGTCTTAAACAAGCACCTCGTGCTTGGTATGATCGTTTAAAAACTTTTCTTTTAGAAACAGGATTTGAAATAGGTAAAGTAGACACTACTTTGTTTATCAAAAGAGTTAAGAATGATATCTTAATCATACAAATATATGTTGATGATATAATTTTTGGTTCTACTAATAATCATCTATGTCAAGAATTTGCTAATACCATGAAAAATGAATTTGAGATGAGTCACATGGGTGAACTCAATTATTTCCTTGGATTGAAAATTAAACAGTCCTCAAATGGCATATTTATCAATCAAGGCAAATATGCAAAGGAATTACTCAAACGTTTTAACATGGATAGTACTAGTAGTAAATCCACACCTATGGCTACTACTACTACTCTTGACAAAGATTTATTAGGTAAGAGTGTTGATCAAAAACTCTATCGAGGTATGATTGGTTCACTCATATATATTACTGCAAGTAGACCAGATATTATGTTCAGCGTATGTTTATGTGCTAGATATCAATCTAGTCCTAAAGAGTCTCATTTAAAAGCAGTGAAACGAATTTTAAGATATATTAAAGGCACATCTGAATATGGTTTATTTTATCCACGCACCGATAATTTTCAACTTTTGTCTTATAGCGATGCCGATTTTGCTGGAAGCAAAACTGATCGCAAGAGTACTAGTGGTACATGTCACTTTTTGGGACATTCCCTAGTATCTTGGTGCAGTAAAAAGCAAAACTCCGTATCCCTATCAACCACAGAAGCTGAATATATCGCTGCAAGTTTGGCATGTGCACAAATTTTATGGATGAAACAAACCTTGTTAGATTATGGTATTTCATTTGAGAAACCCTCAATTATGTGTGATAATACCAGTGCAATTAATCTATCTAAAAATCCGATTCAACATTCACGTACGAAACATATTGATATTCGACATCATTTTCTACGTGATCATGTTTTAAAAGGAGATATATCTTTAGACTTTATCTCTACCGATAAACAAGTAGCAGATATATTTACCAAGCCCCTTAAAGAAGATACTTTCATTAAATTAAGGAGAGAACTTGGAATTTGTGATTTTCTTGATACTTGTTGAAAATGGCTTCTGTGAAGTCGACTGTCTTTGTGTATAAGTCGACTGAACTGTTTTTTAAACATATACATTTTTTATCTTACCAGTCGCCTGGTTCATATACCAGTCGACTGATTAGTAGATATAACATTTTTATTTTCTTCTCGACTCAGTCGACTGATAACCCCTACCAGTCGACTATCGCGAGATCAATTGTTTTCAGCGAGTCTTCATCACAGTTTTGAGATAAAACTTTTCAATTTCTCACCCGTGACTTCTTATCTCAGCCGTTGATATCTCTTCCTTGCATCTGAGCCGTCTATTCTCTGTTAAAAACCCTTTACCAGCCCCTCTTTCTCACTTTTACCGATCTCCAATTTCACCTCCAATTTCAAAACCCTAAGGCAAGAGAAGACGAAGCTCAATTCGACCAGATTTCAAGTCGACTGCTGGCTGCTAACTCTCTCATCTGTGGTTGTCTCTCTCTTCCATCTTGGTAAATCTCGATTTTCTGTCTCCTTCCAAAACCCTAATGGCACCCAAAAGATCTAAGAGAACTCACGAGGGTACTTCTTCTTCACAAGAATATACCCAATGTCTCTTGAGTCCCGATCTTCTTGATCGGTGGTATCTCTTTTGTACCATTCAAATCTTCCCTGGAAGATTTGTCAATTTTGGTGACTTAGATCGTTTTAACCTGATTCCACTTTTTCAAAATTGTAGTCTCTATGACTTTTTATCTTTATCTAACCAACCAAATTACTATCCCCAACTCATTTATTTGTTTTATACAAATATGACCGTTGTTCAAAAAACAAATGGGGATGTATTAATCCGTTCGTCAGTGAAAAATATTAAAATGACTATAACACCAACTAGGATTAATGCAATGTTGGGTATAGATGATGGTGGAATTCCTCTTGATGAAGTTATTTTAGATGATGCCTCTATATTGTCTAAAATTCTCTTACCTAATTCTCGACTTCCAATGACAAGCAGAAATCTAAAACCAATTGCTAAGCTTGTCGGTAGAATATTAGCTTATAACATCCGTCCTAAAAAGGGGAGTTATGACCAATATTCTATTGAGTTACAAAAAGCTATATATGCAATTTTTGGTAGGATAGCTGTTGATTGGGGTCAAGTTATTTTTTCCAAACTTTATCAAGACCACACTCATTTTCTACCCTTTGGAGGTTTCCTTACTAGAGTCTTTACAGCTTTTAAAGTTGATCTTGAGTCGGAGACAAATGTTGTTTCTAGATATGAGTGTTTCGATCGTGCTAGTTTGGCACGCATGAAACTGCTTGATGCTCCTACTCGCTCACCCCCTAGGTCTCCTCCAATGTCCCAAGCTCCCTTAGGTTCATCTTCTAGACCTAGAGCCTCTCAACCTTCTACATCTGATGATCCACCTCTCCCTCAAGCCAATTATGATGACCCTCGAACCATGTACGACTGTGTGTCTTACCTAATGAACCATTCAGTCACAGTCGATACACATCTTTCTTCCCTTAGTTCCAAACTAGACCATATTGGTTCTGAGGTAGCCCATCTCTCTCATCTCTTCACTTCTCAGTTTTCTCCTCCTTCTCAAGATGATGACGAAGACTCCGAAGAAGATGATTGACGATTATTTTTTTTATTATTATTATCTATGTAATTTTCCTTTATTGCATTTTGTTTCTATGTATTAGACCTTCTTTTTTAATGCAAAATCTGGTTACTTTATGCTTTTTGATGATTCCAAAGGGGGAGAGAAAGAATGTTCTCAGCTATATTTTACATGTGTGTTATGTTATATCTGTGCTGCATTTGTTACATTCAAAATATCTCTCTGGTCAGTCGACTTACCCAAGGATACAGTCGACTGCTGCTGCAGCTGTGATACTTGCTGCATCTGTGATGTTTGTTAAAATGCTTTCATGTTCTGGTCAGTCACCTGATCTATTTTTCAGTCGACTAATACATTCTGTATATCAAGCTTTTGCTTTATATATGCATATTTTGTTTTTAATAGGGGGAGCTTTCAAAATCTATGCTTGTATATCTTTTTGGGCAAAAGCCAAAGTACCCCCCTAACGTTTGGTCCGAGTACAAAATGCCCATATAACGTTTGAAAAAATACAATAAACCCATTCTTCCGTTAACTTAACCCTTTCCGTTAAGTTATAATTATCAAATTACTTTTTTACCCTTCCCCTTTCATATTCAATCTCTTTCTTCCCTTTCTTCATTCCTTTTTTCTTCCTTAATTGCCATAAATGGTGGTATTTAATTATGACATACTTCTTCTTAAGAGAACTGCGTTCTCCTACTCAAGTAAACATCGATCGACTTTAAAATATGGTGGAGTATGATTTCAGATGGAAAAGTTAGTTAATGTATACATCTTGTTTACTGATGTTAAAAACTCGGGATATTTTAACGGTGGAGATAATGCAGAAACCAGTGATAACAATTAACAAGTTACAAATACTTCAAGAAGAGATAATTAATTATAGATGGACTAATAGAGGATTTTATATACAGATTCTATGGGATTCTTTTTCTCTATTCATTCACCAGATTCACATCTCCTTGCAGCAAGCATTCATTCAATAATCTTCATATGGTTCCTTAAGTCAAACCACCCATAAAAATGAGAGCACAGAAAGGCATGCTCAACGAAACTTCTCAATACAAGATACGGTATCAAATAAAATTACTTATGCGAGTAATAAATGCTCAGTTGCGGAGTTTGCTGATACTCAAATGTGCATATCTCTAATCTCTAATCTCTAATATTATAATAGAAGGCCTTAGTGTCATTTGTTATTTTGTCATTCTACCAACATGTGCAACGCATGTACGTAACTAATATAAAGCAGATTTACAGTTTAAATCCTCCCTACGTCAAAGTTTTTATTTTTATTATTTAAAATTATAAAAACATGCATCGCACGTGTAAATTACTAGTATATATATATTGAGAAGGTAAGCAAACCATGTCTTTATGATACAATCACACCTGTCAACCAAATATGCTACAAATACAGTTACTGTATTTACTGTTTGAATTGATGAACACCACGTATAACCAAATATATTAACAAATTAAATTTCACAAGAAATGAAGAAAAAGAAAAGAAAAGAAAAAACAAACTTGACAGTACTGTTC